>CM040191.1:52615688-52690688 GCA_022606455.1 Callitettix versicolor
AAAGATAGGCTACAAAACACGCGACACCATCTGGTGAGTGTAGCGAAACTTCTTCAAGGTCCAGGTGTAAGTAAGGTGACCCCAAGGGGCGTCCAAAACCATATTTAGAAATGCTATACAACTACAACAAACCTGTATCATTTAATAGTTATTTAGATTTTGACAAATGCAGAACTGGTTTTTATATTAATGTCTGATCATATTGCAATTAATTTTTTTTTTTTTGGTTAAACGTTTTTTATTTTATGATTTTAGATTCGAAACCATTTTGAAAATGTGGAACGAATTTTCATGGTCAACGGACTTGTCCAAGCTACTATCGTAAGTGATTTTTATACCAGGTTTGAATAAAATAGGACCAAAGTTGCGAACGTAAGCGTGCTAAAACACGCGCGCGCGCACACACGCACACACACACCTCACACACACACACACACACACACACACACACACACACACACACACACACACACACACACACACAGCGACAGTGGGACGAATCATCAAATGGACGATGGACATACCTACTCATAGGTAACATCTGGATGTTACCTGGATCCTGGGATTGGTGCAACAACAGAGGTCATGGGGAGGTGGATTTCTATCTCAAACAGATTCTCACTGGACACGGTTGCTTCCGAGCTTACTTGTTCCGTTTCAGGCTGGAAACAGACTCGGCTTGTCCCCTCTGTCTTCCATCAGTGGAGGAAGATGCGGAGCATGTGTTTTTCTGGTGTCGGAGATTCGACGAGGAAAGGATGAGGCTGCAAACATATCTGCGAGGCAGCATTACACCGGAAAGTCTGCTTGCGACAATGATGGCTTCAGAGGCCAACTGGAGGGTCATTGTGGGATTCGCTGCAATGGTCATGAAGAGGATGAGGGCTGAGGATCGAGAAAGGAGAGCCAACGCTGTAGAAGAGTAGGTGTTCAGCCAGTCCACCTTCCCATGAAGTAATGCCTGGCGGTGGTTCCGTGGGGGGGGGTTTACAGAAGAGGAATGTTTTTGGTGGGTTTTTTTTAGTGGGTAACAGTATATCTTAACTTGAGTTTGAGCTTGAGTTTGAACTTAATTTGAGTCCCACACTCTGGGGTAGTGATGGTAACCTACCCCAGGAAGTCTATAAAAGATTTTGTCCACCTTTTTGGCATCGCACACACACACACACACACACACACACACACACACACACACACACACACACACACACACACACTTGACCCGAACGAAAGTAAACCCTGACCGCCGTCTTTTGACACATTCCTTCATTTTAACGGAATTTGGAATTTCAATACGTTATATATAAACGATTCATTAAAATTTGATCTAGAGTTCAGGATCTGTACTCATTTCAAAACCCCGAGTCTGAGTCTTATCATGATATCTGTTCCGATAGCTCATTTTGTCCAATGGAAATTCGCCAAAACTTATTTCCAACAAAAGCAGCCTGTAAACCGCAAAATCGGTCAATTTGTTTACTTTCCGGCACCCAGACGGACACACATAAAGTAAAAATATTTTTGGATTCAGGGTGTAAACGGTTGTATACATCAAATCTCAAAATTGATGTTTCCACTATAGCGTACTGTTGTTGCGAATACTCATATTTCCGCTGTACAGACTAGATAAGCCCAATTCACTTTGCGCTCTGGCTGTAGCCTACGTTGTATAGATTTTCCATTACAGATTACTGGTTGTAAAAGAACAGTCTTTTATTAGATTTCGGCGGTGATGTCACGTGATGCGAATATAAAACATTCAATCAGGGTTTTGTGTCACATGGCTCGAGATTGGTTTTACTTAGCGTACAAAGTTAACGGCAATATTAATAAAATAAACTGCGATCAATTTTAACTGAATAAACTGCGGAAAATAATTACACAAATGGTTGTTACACTCGATTGTTTTTTCAAAAAAATCCAGTCAGGAGGCTACTAAAAAATAAAAAAACTAAAAATTTGCCTGGACAACGTATCTAATTTGAAATTTTAAATTATAACGGTTCCAATGAGAATTAAAATAATCGCACGCACCTCATCTCGATGACGTGATAGAAGCGAATTTACAGAAGTATTTCCCTTTACCTTAACCTTTTTGAAATTCTGATTCCACTATCACAATCATCTGCATAGTAATTTTAAATTTTCAAAATTACTGTACGCTGAAAATACGACTACAAACCACGATCGTAGTTTAAATATTCCTTAAATCTAACGTATTTTGAAAACTTAAAACGCTAATGTATGCAGTTTTTAACGCTGATAGCGATAGTGAAATCAGATTTTCAAAATACTTTAAAATAAAAAAGTTATGGTATGAAGCAATACTCATAGTTAGTATACTCTAAATAGTACAGATATAGTTTTTGAAGATGGAGGTTCTCCGAAACGCGTCAACGAAAGTAGAATTGACGAAGCTAGGGAAGGCAGATTATTATACTCAAGGTATATAGAATACAAGGTATGGGCCACGCGCATGTCCTCCCCACTACTTGCGGCTATGGCGCGTCATCGGGTCAAACTCAGACGTAGTGTTTAGTAGAAAACAACTGTTTTCTTATAACTAATTTTTTATAACTAATTTCTTATAACTAAACTTTATAAGAATAATTTCTTATAAACTAGTTATAAGAGTAATTTCTTATAACTAAACTTATAATGTTAGTTTTAATAACTGTATTATAGTAATTACAATAATAATTCCATTTGTATAACAGTATTAACGTTATTAATTACTTTACTTACTGGATTCGCTCATTGTCAAAACAGAAACTTTTTATTTTATACAATATTACATAATATTAAAGTAAATTAGCAATACTGTGCTACGAGAAAGGCACAGAACATTAAAAAGTGATTGATTTGGTGTACCCCAAAGTTGGGTGAAACAAATAAAGAGAAAAAAGTTATGAATTTTTAAAGTTTTGAAATTACCGCCATTTTGAAACTGTTGAACTAATTTTGCTGTTAACGAATTTGTTCAAGCTATTACGTAATCTATATACATTCGAATCCTGTCAAACCGTGGATTTCTTTGATTTAAAATTTGATAAACTAAGTTGAGTCGCGTATCTTCATTTACTACGAAAATTCAAGCAAAATATGTTGAACCGATTTTGAAAAATTTGACAGATTTTTAAGTTTTTACGATAGCTTCCGAAGCATACTTTTTGGGGTTCATACTATTTATTTTGGAACTCATTGGCTAAATTTTGAGGAAAATATCGTCAAAACCGTTATAAATGATTTTGAAAGAAATCGATTTTAACAACTTTTTTACCGAAAAGGATCTTTCCAAAAACGAAAATTATTTGAGATGTGTTAGCCCGATCTAAGTGTCAACAAAATCTCCAGCGATTTGCACAGATATTCGCGAACACATACACACAACACATTCGGCGAAGGCAGCTGATGGGCTTAGCAATCCCACTATACCTCTAGCTCATACTATTCTCACTCATCTACTCAAGACACATACGCACATTCATTTCCCTATATAACTTACCTAACTCATTTAGATGTAAGTGTAAACAACCAGTCCTGATGGAGTAAATGACATCAGCCCAATGGTGTATCAAACTGAGACCTGGGAGACCTGGGTCCTCGCAAGGGCTCTGTTTGGGCGATCCTCATTAACGTCTGGTGTTTCCATGAGTAAGAATGTGAAATAGAATGAGCGAGAACTCACTGCAGAACAAAAAGGTCAAGAGAAAATAATTGAAAGGGAATAAGCAGACCAAGCACCTGCAAGTACTTCAATAACGAACTGGGAAGTTACAACTTAGAAGTGGGGAGAATAAACCTTGAATACTCTCCAAATCCTAGAATCTATAAGGAGACCAGTACTCGAGAAGGCAGTGTGACAGCATCTCAGGAATATAGAAATTGGGCACAATATATCTACAAGGGTTGCAATACTAACGCTAAAAACTCATTCGTTCATTCACACAATACAACAACAATTAAGTCAAAAACCAGTTTTTGGACACATTTTTTTTACTTCAAGAAGGAAAACACGCGATTTTTATGAAATTCTTCATTTATTTCGGATCATTTTTAACGACAAATTGTTATTCTTTATTTTGCTAAAAATAAAGGTTATTCAAAATAATATTTTTCAAAATCCGCTCTAACGGTTTTCATGAAACTTCGCTCGAATATGGTCCAAAAATATCCAACCAAAACGTAATTATTAAAAAAAATGCACAACACTTTAAAAATTAAAACTAAAATGTAATGATAAATAAAAAAATTTGAATTTAATAAATTACAGAAATTTTTTTACTTGTTTGGAAAAATTCTTCTTTCCCAAAGAAAATAGTTTTTTAGATTCATGAAACCATACGTTCGCTTAAATTTCAAAATAGATTTTCAATAAAATCATAATACTTTACGACTACTGATATACATCGAAAAACAAAAAACTCGAACGTGATTTTAACTACCTTTTTGTAAATTACCTCACATGGAATTTTCAAGTTTCGAATAACGTTTATACGCTATAGGGGTCAGCTAGTAGGGCCAAAAAATGTGTTGCAACACGCCCTATTTAGCATCACAAAACTGTTGGACAGAAGAGAAGATTGGCCAAGCACGTAATAAGCAAGCTCGGATGTCGCCCCGGGGAGGACCACTACCCCATTGTGTCATTGAAAAGATTTCAGTGTTAAATGTTTGGGGGAAACAATCCGAAGTTTGACAGATGTTATTTGAATAGCTATTATAGAGTCTTGGTTCTGACATCCTTCTAAGCAATGTCCATCTCTAGGAGAAACTACAATCTTGTGTAACTATTCATTATTCCCCCCTCAATTTGCATCTTATTTCAATATGTCGGTCGTTCCTTACATGTTAGAAATTGTTTAGGAATTAAATCGAAAGATCTGGGAGTAATTTTAACCTTGAAAAATGAAAAAATAACCTCCATTATCTATTAATATTGTGTGGTACAGAAAGTAAGATCAAAACTTACTGACTGTTTTTTCTCATCAAAACACTTTATTACACACCCATTAGTAATAATACGAAATACAAGGTGCGGAAACTACGGGAAGATTTAAAAAAAGAAAAATTAACTTTGGCAATGCGGGGCTGGCCGACAGAAGTGACTACTTCTTTTGGCATGCCTAACTATACTTTTTCACTACTATGATTTAGTAATGTTTATAAAATTTAGATGCATGCAGGAAAGGGCGAATCTTGAAAATTATGTTCGAATTAAATTTCGTGTTTGTGTACACAACTTAAAAATTAACTGAAACTGTCACAGACTATGAATGAGTATCTTAGGCTATGTAAGGTCCTTTAACAATTAATCAGTTTATAACACTACTTTTGACAGTTATACTGTCTAAGTATAATAATAAATATAATATCTGTGATTCTGACATTCAAAAATCGGTATAGGTCATTGACATTAAATAATTTCAGTACACAAATTTAGAAAATACACATTTTTAAAATTAACAAAAACAATAAACATAACCTCAACTGAAATGATATTGAAGCTATTGTGCGAAATCAGCTGTTTAGAAGTAGTCACTTCCAGTCTAGATATATACAAGAACAATACATGCTGTGAGGTATGCATTACGGATTCAAGCGTGACGCGGATTCACGCTGTCTAAGTATTATAATAATAATAATAATATCTGCGATTCTGACATTCAAAAATCGGTATAGGACATTGACATTAAATAATTTAACTACACAAATTTAGAAAATATATATTTTTAAAATTAACAAGAACATTAAACATAACCTCAACTGAAATGATATTGAAGCTATTGTGCGAAATCAGCTGTTTAGAAGTAGTCACTTCCAGTCTAGATATATACAAGAACAATACATGCTGTGAGGTATGCATTACGGATTCAAGCGTGACGCGGATTCACGCTGTCTAAGTATAATAATAATAATAATATCTGCGATTCTGACATTCAAAAATCGGTATAGGACATTGACATTAAATAATTTAACTACACAAATTTAGAAAATACATATTTTTAAAATTAACAAAAACAATAAACGTAACCTCAATTGAAATATTGAAGCTATTGTGCGAAATCAGCTGTTTAGAAGTCACTTCCAGTCTAGATATATACAATGAACAATACAATGAATTACGGATTCTAGCGTGACGCGAAAACAAATGTTTATACCCATGTTTTTTCAACCGCGACCATACAAGTTTTCACTTAAAAAATACATTTTATTAATCACTAAACAAAAAAAACATGTTGTAATAATAATGTTTGAAATAATAATGTTCACTAGAGTAACGTATGGATGCGTTAGAACGTTCCGTGACGGCAAACTGCATTTTTCCCCGTACGTTCACCCATACCCCGCGATAAGAAGTAGTCACTTCAAAAATTAAAGTTACCCTATCAGGTCATGGTTTATTTTCCTATTTTTAATGTAATTTAAATTTAAAACACTAATATGAAATCTCAAAGCTGATTAAGGTGGTGAAATCAGGATTGCAAAAAAGATGACAAACGAAAAAATTACTTTTTGTAATTCGCTTCTATCACGTCATTGAGACAGCTGATTATTAATTAATTTGACGTGTAAAGTGTATCTGGTAATCATTTTTATCAAGAGTTAATGATCGAAAAATCGTCCAAATTGCTAAACAGATTATTTTAAATCTGTGTCCTTAATAGGACCAACATCAAAGATTCGTAACAAAAAACAAATTTTAAACAAGAAAAACGTTTTACGGATTTAAAGAAAAGAAAATTGACGTTTCACGAGTAAATTGAAAAAACAAAAATGAAACCTTGAACGCCATCGACCTTCGTTGTAATTTTTTATCCATAATTCTTGAACTGAAAAATATTTGACAAGACTAACAGTATTTTTTGGGGCTTTATTAAGTATTTTTAATAAGCAGTTAATGATATATTTATGCTTGTCAGTCTCTTTAAAACCAATCTTCTAATTACACCTATCCATCTGCGGTTGTTTGTCTGTCCTCTTTGTCCACGACACTGGGACCATTCTGCGCTGGACGAATAGAGAGAGGCATAAATAACCGACTTGCACGGGACCTTGTACCCAGGACCAGAGCTCGGCCGTACATCATCGCTCTACTCGGACCAAGCTAAAGTTATGATTGTATAGTCGTAACAGATGGGCTCACGTGGTCACGTGGGTGTTCTTGTCGAAATAAAGTTATGTACGCAGTGTTAGGTTCTAGATTGTGGAACATTCATTACATCGGCGCAAACAGTAGGAGTTAATGTATTGATGGGAAACGTTTAGCGACTTTGTGAAAGCAGGAGACTTTAATGCTTGATTCACGTTGTCCACGTGATCTGAAACGGCTCTGTGGTGCACCGTTTTTCCAGAGCCACTGCGGATAGTAGTGACTTTAATGCTTTGTGTAGTAGAAACGTAGTTGATTAGAAATTTTAAACGGTTATGTAGAATCAGGAATATATATTCTATTCGGGGCTCGGTGGTCGAAGTGGCTAAATCATCGATGCTACACTCGACTGAGCACCTAAAGGTTCTTAGTTCGAGCCGCAGTTACTCCCGTTGCTTTTCCCTTACCGTTTTCCCTCGTCCTCATTAGTCTAACTAAAGTACAGACGTTAAGAAAAAAAAATCGTTTCTGTATTACGGATGGACGAAAGAACTTTATTAACTGTAAAATAAATATTATTGGAAAAACAAATGCAAAAAAAATATTTATTAACATTAGAAACAAGTTTAACTGAAAAATAGAAGCAAGCATTGAATTTAAACATACTAGAATGATAAACCTCATGAGAGATATGTGAGCGATCGCTGCTGGCGGCATCTTGCTGCAAGCTGCAAGGAGAGGAGGAGAAAACTTTTGAGAAAGTAAACAGTGCTATTATTTATTTAACTGTAGTTGAACACTTTGCCGCAATATGCCACTAACAGGTAGTGCTCACATATCTCTCGCGAGGTTTATCATTTTAGTATAATGACAACGCTTATGAGAGGTACAAACGTTCGCTGTTGGTGGCATTTTGCGGCAGAGTGCTCCCCCTTGTCCTGGCAGCTTACAGAGTTCGTAACAGCAATTACTTGGTACTTACTTAAGTACTTAAGTACAATTACTTGGTACTTACTTAAGTACTTAAGTACAATTACTTGGACTTTAGCCTCTGATATTGAGCACGCTTTTTATAATTATGGCTGTACTTCTACTTCATTTATATTCAATTACGCAAGAAACTTTATTAATATAAACACGAAAACTGTAATCTAAGTTAATTTAAACGATGGCGAGGAAACCGACATTTAATTAGTTAATATAGTTACTGTAATTATTTATTAAAGATACAAACAAACATTAATTAATGGAGAACTTTGTCGTGAACTGTATTAATGACTTTACAGTTTTCCCGATAGCTTTCAAACAGTATTCTTGGAATATAGTGACGCACAAATTCTGTTTTACTAATTTTGCTAGACTACATTTGCGAAAATTTTCATCAAATCCGTTTGAGATAATTTTTAGAAAACTCTATTTCACAGACCATAATTTTTGTTACAATAAAACTTGAAAAAAAATTTAGTAAAGAAAAAAGGAAAAATCAGAACAAGAGGCCGAACTTCGTCTACCCAAACAACCATATCAGAGTTTTGGAACGTTGTTTAGAGATTTTCTGTACACACGCTTGCGCGCGCGCTCTGAGCGCGCATACATACATACATATAATTTTTTAAGGCGAAAAGCACATTGAGGCTATTATCGCCTCCCTAAATGTAAGTGTGAGTGTAAAGTGTTAAAGTCGTAAGTGTGGTGTAAGTGTGCGTTAGACTCGGGTACAGCGAGGGACGTCTAAATCCTCTCAATAGGTGCAGACTAGCTGCACCCCTGCGGGGATACACACACACACACACACACACACACACATATTTAACGACCTCTAAAAAAAATATCCACAATTCGCAATCGGCGCTTGGGTCTGGATAGTACCATGATTGCCGCTCTATAGCTCATTAGCCATTAAAAATTCGCTAATTACACTAAACGTTCTTTTCTTCGACCCAGTAAACGAGGCTACAGTCCCGCAAGAACAGTTTCCGTAAAGGATATCGCAAGGTTTTTCAAACAGCTGACGCAACTGGACAAGAAGTTTTGCAAGACTGTTTCCAGGAATAAACTACTGGAAGGTAAAATTAACGAGCGCTCCTATAAGCAGAAACGCGACCAATTAGACAAATTATTGAACATTAAAAGAATGATACTGCAAGCCAGCACGCAATTACCAACAGCTGATTGCAGGCCTCTAATCTAATTCGTTTTTAAGTAGACGTTTTGCTCCGACGTATTTTATTTCCAACGATGTAATTTGACTGTCCGGCGATTACCGCGCTCTATATTTGGGAATTAGAAACACTTCTGACACGGATAATAACAAATTGTATTAAAAATGTAAATTTCCCCAGCGTTATCTTGATGGCGGGCGGGCCGAGCTATGTTAATGTAATGTTTACTTGTTTATGCTAAATCCGATCGTGTACAGATTATCGGCGGATAGCGATGCATCGATCGCTGACAAGGCGTGATTAAATTTTATGCTAAACTGAGTTTATTGATTTAAACTGGCCGAGAAGAGGCGTGCTATGGTGTTTAATTGTAATGAGACGAAGAACGACGAAGGCGTCAACCGCCAAACTGCCGGCAGCTAGTGGGAAACGTACTCCGGCGATCTTGTCTGCAAGCTTTACAAGTGAATTTTGAAAGCGCTTGCGTTATTCAGGTGTGTCTTGAACCTACTGGAATTTGAACGGCTTTTGAGTTAATAAAACACAATGACCTGTACGAATAAAAAAGAAGGAAATGCTTGAAGGAAAGGGTGGAAGTAAAAGGTTTTTAAGTAAAATTTAAAAGCAAAAGCATTTCCTTCATTCCGTATGAAAAATGATTACCTTTTACTTACTAGTAAATTCTTCAGTGTAGAAGTAAAAACTTTCATGTATTAAACTGTGCGTGATTTAAATAACATATTATTAATTTCTGTTGTTTGTAGGTTCGTTGATTGGTTTTACGAGGTGTGTTCAGAAAGAAACGAGAATTTTAATTTTTTGAACAAAATATTTATTTATTCTTCTACATTGATGTTGTCGCCTTCAAAATAGTCCCCATGGGAGATTATGCACTTGTGCTGGCGCTTCTTCCAATCCTCAAAACACTTCTCAAACTCGATCTTTGAGATAGCCTTTAGTTCTTTCAGCGATGCGCTTTTAATGTCATCTACGGCTGTATAACGACGGCCATTTAAGGTTCTCTTTATTTTTGGAAATAGGAAAAAGTCACACGGAGCCATGTCTGGCGAATATGGAGGCTGGGGCATCGTTACAGTACTGTTTTTGGCCAAAAATTCACGAACAAGCAATGAAGTGTGGAGCTGATGCATTATCGTGGTGCAAAAGCCATGAATTGTTTTCCACAGATCCGGGCGCTTTTTTCACGCAAAAGGCGTTGAACTTGTAGGTAGTACTCCTTATTCATCGTTTCACCTGGTGGCAAGAATTCATGATGCACTATGCCATTAATATCGAAGAACACAGTGAGCATAATCTTCCCGTTCGACCGGCCTTTTTCGGTCTTGGCGAGCCAGAATGCCTCCACTGGGATGATTGAGCCTTAGTTTCGACGTCATATCCATGTTTCGTCACCTGTTATAATACGTTTCAGTAATTCTGCATCGTCGTTGACTTCATTTAGTGACTCCTGAGCAACTTCCTTTCGCCCCTGTTTTTGTTCAAAATTCAACAATTTTGGAACGAATTTTGCTGCCACGCGTTTCATACACAAAATATTGGAAACAATGTCATGATATGATCCAATATACGCCAACATCATCAACGACCTACCTAATTGCGATTCGGCGATTGTTCATAACCATTTCTTTCACTTTTTCCACGTTTTTATCGGTTGTTGATGTGCTGGGGCGTCCAGGGTGTTCGTCATCTTCAACGTCTTAACGGCGTTCTTGGAAACGCTTATACCACTAGTAAACTCTTGCTTTACTCATAGCAGACTCACCATAGGCCTTTGTTAACATTTCACACACTTTGTTACACTTTAATCTATTTTTTACGCAAAATTTGATACAAATTCTTTGATCCATTTCTTTTAAAAAACGAAAATCGCCGAGCTCATAAAAACACGTCTAACCTTAGCGGCTGTCACAGACAAAGTCAACAATGAAAACAGCTGAAAGTTTTATCATACTACAAGGACATGTATACCAACATAATAAAAAAAATGTTTGATAATCGGACTTTCCAAGCCCGCTAAATTTAAAAATTCTCGTTACTTTCTGAACACACCTCGTATTTTTTCTAAATACGCTCTGACGTTTGTCTGTTGGTTTCTTGTTAATTGTATTTGTATTTTAAACGTGTATTCACTGCAGGAAAGTTATGTCTTATTAAGGTGGTGAATAGAACGAAATGACCGCTTACGCCTCTAATACCGCACTTGGTGTAGTAGGAAATGTAAACCAATTGTTCGTTAATTAACAACACTTTTAAATGTTTTTGACACGGTAAGCTGAGCCACACCAAGTTCCTAACGGATACATTCTTGGTATCCAGGATCAGTTAAAAAACGCAAACATATTTTCACCCCTGGTGATAAAGAGAGGTCCCCGCCTCGATTTCTTTTTTAAGGCGAAAAGCACATTGAGGCTATTATCGCCTCCCTACATGTAAGTGAGTGTAAAATGTTAAAGTTAAAGTCGTGAGTATATTGTTGTAAGTGTAAGTGTGTTAGACTAAGGTACCGCGAGGGACGTCTAAATCCTCTCAATAGTTGCAGCTAGTCTGCACCCCCTGCGGGGTCCCCGCCTCGAGTATCTTCATCAGCGCCTAGATACCTGTTCGTTTACCACTCCATATTCTATTCTTTGAATCTGTATAAGCTCTTAAAATCTCTAGTAAATGGACAAGAAGGTGATTTACAACGTTTAACACTTTGCACACGAAGTAACTGTGCCATGACAATAGGGAATATAATAACATAACCGTTTACTTCACAGGATAATCTCCTTCTGACTATATTCAGTGTCAAAGGATTTGCTTCTTATTGAGAGTAAATGGTCGGTTTTATCCATAACCTTTGACTACTCACAAAGCAAATAGACCAACAAAAGAAGGATTTGTTTTACTCCAAAGCAAAAGGTTTTGCTTCAGATTTTGTGAATTAAAGGTTTTGTTTCTTTTTATTCGTAAGCCTCATTGGTGTGACAAAAATGATAAACTCCTTACTTCTTCCGTTTCTTGAGAACAAAATGGAAGATCCTTTTATGTAGCACCAAAAACGGAATAGGTCAAGAAAATTTCTGTTTCAAGATGGCGGCTTCTGATTTACAATAACCAGTGTAAGCTGTTTTAGCCGTACGTATTAACTGATTTATTAAAATTTGGTACGAAGATATATTGTATAAAGCCTAAATAACGTGTGTAAAGTTTTCTTATTTACTTCCGTTTCAATATGGCGGCGTCTGACTTAACGATGACGAGTGTCGCAGTTATGGTTTAATGCATTGGCCGATTGTTTTCAAATTGGTACTTTTTTGTTATTTTAAGGCGAAAAGCACATTGAGGCTATTATCGCCTCCCCAAATGTAAGTGTGAGTGTAAAGTGTTAAAGTCGTAAGTGTGTGTTAGACTCGGGTACCGCTAGGGACGTCTAAATCCTCTCAATAGGTGCAGCTAGAGAAAGTCCGAAAGACGTTTGTGAAAGATTTTTCCCATTTACTTCCGTTTCAAGATGAAGGGCTCTAATAACGTTGAGAATAGAGTTGCTGGTTATTTCATGGCTGAACCTATCATAAATTTGACCGCTTCATGGAGGAAGAGCATAAAATTTCTAATAAAGTTGGTTCAATAAAATTTTTCGTAAATATTACGGTTACCGGTTAAATTGGCGTGAAATGTTACAAGCGCATCGTGGAGCGCTCTGTATATGAATTACAAATACGCTGCAAGGTCATCTGTTCTTTGAACTACTGGTAAATTTACGGTTTGGAAATAAATCGAAAAAACAAATAAACCCTGACCTTGGTTAGTTTTTTTCGATTTACTCCGCACTTACTTGAATTACGAATTTTAGTTTGAGTAAAATCTGATGAACCGATTTTGATAAATTATACACGTTTCGGAATTTTTCCGATAGCTCCATACCCGAATTTTTGGGAGACATAACTACCAATAAGTTTTTTTATACTTTTGAGGCTACATTGAGCAAAATATTCACCAAAATCGTCAGTGCTTATCGTGTTTTATCCTCTATTTACTCTAGAAACCTTAAATTTCCTTTATTAAAATTTTAACAGCCTACAGTAATCATTTGTTTCGACACATTTCGAACCGAATTTGAAAACCGAAATAATTGTGAGAAAGTTTGTGCAATATTTCTGCATACAATTTATTTATATTTTCAATATTGCCGTTGCAGCCACACACCACGGTTTGTCTAGGGGCATCCACCGTCTGCACTTTTCTAGTTAATTAAGCACCCATTATAGCCGTTACATTGTAAGTCAGCGCAATGACCCGATCTGGCCAATGACGTGGCGTTTTATAATCTGTGCCCACTGATTGGTCGTTACCCGGGTAAATTACTCCTTATTGTTCATAACATCTATGCTGAACACAAGCCTGTTTGATACTGTTTGGTCTTAGCAGTAGAAATAAATGAGTTGCCATTATCTTCGCTTAGACTCGGACAATTCCTGTAGAAATAGAAGCCTAGACTATAGACTCTCGGTTGAATGTAACGTTCTGGTATTTTTTCCGTCTTCTAGAGTATTCGTCCTTTTCTTGCTGACCTTCTATCTCAGATTACTTCAGTCTTCGTTTTCCTTTTCTACTTCATCTAGTATCTTTTTATTATTTTCTTTATTCCTCGTCTTAATGTCCTTGCCTGGATGCTGAGATGGTTCAATGTTTTCTTAAGCTTACTAATCTTTTATCTTTTATTCTGATGAAATGTAATTATTATAGTCTACACGAAATATGTACACATTTTATTTTTTAAACTCATTCGTCAACTGCTATAGGTCAACCGCTTAGAAAACGACGTGCTAAGAACACCGGTGGAGCAGAGAGAAAATGTACGAGTGAGAAGTCGAGTCCCCACTCTCTCACCATAGCTCCCTCCTTTTATTTCACTATCCCCGAGTAGTAACATTTTGTAGTCTCAGACTGACAGACTCTGTGTCACTAGACTGTTGGAAGGAGTTAGAGGGGAATTCTCCTACATGCAGATCCAGTAGTAGCGCGAGCTCATAAACGAGTAAACTACCTTCACCAGGTTCCCCACGATCCAGACGGACAGACAAAAGGCGACACGGTGTGGCCACTTTGCTATCACAGAAATAAACCTACGCCTGCATTTTCCTATCGCCCTGCTCACTTTATTTGGAAAATACCCGTTTTGTGTGCAACTTTACAGTTGGCAGTGAAGCAGTTTTGTGGAATTATAGAACATATTTCTTGAGGTATGTTCAATTTTATATTTTTTGCAGTTGAGTGAAAACTTAAAACGTTTTAAAGTGGCCGCCCTCCCGCAACCCATAATTTGGAAATCGCTGATCTAGACGTGTTTTACTTTATTATACTTAGTATATTTACCTTCAAAAATCTATCGAGATGGTTATTGTTTTTAGTTCCCTTTAATAAAAAAAAAATACGTCTGAAATCCTGTTTGGTTATAGAGTAAATTCATAAAAAGGTGTTTTTTTTACCTAGCACAAAAAGCAAAGTTAAAGGGTAAAAGGTTACACAAATTACCTGTTCCGTTTAAGGAAACTTTTATTTTGTTCTACATCAGTACCACGTGCCCGAAATACCTAACCTCTACTCTTAACCACAAAGTCGTAACAAAACCTGTACAAA
This sequence comes from Callitettix versicolor, assembly GCA_022606455.1. Classification (NCBI taxonomy): domain Eukaryota; kingdom Metazoa; phylum Arthropoda; class Insecta; order Hemiptera; family Cercopidae; genus Callitettix; species Callitettix versicolor. The sequence goes on from CM040191.1 coordinate 52,630,587, forward strand.
TCTCCCTCCATTTGTTTACACTGCTATACCTACACTAAGCTTACTGCCCTCGATAACTTCCTCGCATCACTCAAGCCAACAGGTCCCCCATAATTAAAACGGTCGCTTGATTTATTCGAAAATCGGTTAAACAAACATTCCTTGCCCCGTTTAGGCGCGCATTTGAAAGTCAAAACTTTTAATACGTCGTCTCCCAAAAAAAGCCATTAACGGTTTTATATTTGCTTTAATTAAAAAGTCCACGACGCCGAAACCGCTATAAACAAAGCGATACAAGGGCTACGGTATTAAAAGTTTGACAGTGTTATTAATAATACAATGTAAATAGAGTTATAATCCCAATTTGCATTTCATTTTATTTACATTTTGATTGGTGTTTAATGTAAAGGAACTGAAACAGCTGATTAAGTGGTGGTTGGTAGGCTACGTGAGTCGGTTATAAAGCAGTTAAATTTTCAATGCTTCTGATATATTTTAGAATAATATTAACACCTCTGCCTCGCCACTACTGCCCACTGGATCCTGGATCTGTTTAATATGCCTGCACATAGACTAGACAATTTATAAGATAGGTTATGCGTCTGTGTGTCAACAGCAACAGGTAGGATGAAGCAGGCAGTGGAAACAGCTGTTTGGCGGGAATACTCTTCTCGCCGGAAGAAGTAATATATCGATAATTGCTGGTTGAATAGCCTAAACAAAATATTTAGCAAAGAAAGCATTGTTAACGTTGGCTAAAAATGCGTAATTTCTGTAAACTCTGTACTGGCTTTCCGACAATAATGTGCGCATTTATGCAGACTATTTAACGAACATGTTTAACTTAGCTTTACTCGACAATACCTTCAAGAAGACTTTGGGAGTTCACTAACGCCTTATTAAATACTGTGTCGATCGACTACAAAAGTGTACGAGGTGTGTTCAGAAAGTAACGAGAATTTTTTAATTTCGCGGGCTTGCAGAGTCCCTTTGTCAAACTTTTTTTTATTATGTTGGTATACATGCCCTTGAAATATGATAAAACTTTCAGCTGTTTTCATTGCTGACTTTGTCTGTGACAGCCACTAAGGTTACACGTGTTTTTATGAACTCGGCGATTTTCGTTTATTACAAGAAATGGATCAAAGAATTTGTATCACATTTTGCGTAAAAAATGGAATAAAGTATAACAAAGTGTGTGAAATGTTAACAAAGGCCTAGGGTGAGTCTGCTATGAGTAAAGCAAGAGTTTACGAGTGGTATAAGCGTTTTCAAGAAGGCCGTGAAGACGTTGAAGATGACGAACGCCCTGGACGCCCCAGCACATCAACAACCGATGAAAACGTGGAAAAAGTGAAAAAAATGGTTATGAACACTCGCCGAATCACAATTAGAGAGGTCGCTGATGATGATGGCATATCGACTGGATCATGTTATGACATTGTTTCCAATGTTTTGTGTATGAAACGCGTGGCAGCAAAATTCGTTCCAAAATTGTTGAATTTTGAACAAAAACAGCGACGAAAAGAAGTTGCTCAGGAGTCACTAAATGAAGTCAACAACGATGTAGAATTACTGAAACGTATTATAACAGGTGACGAAACATGGGTTTACGGTTATGACGTCGAAACTAAGGCTCAATCATCCCAGTGGAGGCATTCTGGCTCGCCAAGACCGAAAAAGGCTCGACAAGTGCGGTCGAACGTGAAGGTTATGCTCACTGTGTTCTTCGATATTAATGGCATAGTGCATCATGAATTCCTGCCACCAGGTGAAACGGTCAATAAGGAGTACTACCTACAAGTTCAACGCCGTTTGCGTGGAGTAATCCGGAAAAAACGCCCGGATTTGTGGAAAAACAATTCATGGCTTTTGCATCATGATAATGCACCAGCGCACACTTAATTCGTGAATTTTTGGCCAAAAACAGTCCTGTAACGGTGCCTCAACCTCCATATTCGCCAGACTCCGTGTGCCTTTTTCTATTCCAAAAATAAAGAGAACTTTAAAGGGCCGTCGTTTTACAGCCGTAGATGACATTAAAAGCTCATCGCTGAAAGAACTAAAGGCTATCTCAAAGATCGAGTTTGAGAAGTGTTTCGAGGACTGAAAGAAGCGCCGGCACAAGTGCATAATTTCCAATGGGGACTATTTTGAAGGCGACAACATCAACATCAATGTAGAAGAATAAATAAATATTTTGTTCAAAAAATTAAAATTCTCGTTTCTTTCTGAACACACCTCGTATTGAAGTTAAAACATTTTTTTAAGGCGAAAAGCATATTGAGGCCATTATCGCCTCCCTAAATGTAAGTGTGAGGGTAAAGTTTTAAAGTAGTAAGTGTAGTGTTGTAAGTGTGAATGTGTTTTAGACTCGGGTACCGCGAGCGGCGTCTAAATCCTCTCAATAGGTGCAGCTGGGCTGAAATTAGAACAAGTACGCTAGGAAATCTATTCTGACTTTCATTTGTTTTGCCTGGATTTGTAAGTTGTCACAAATAAAGCTGTAAATAAGTTTTCAACCTACAATTTCATATCATTTTATTGAATTTCATAGAACTTGTAAAAAGTGACCAAAACGCATTTAAACATTCCCTGTTCTGCCTTCTTACCACGCATACTAATTTTGTATACTTTCTCACTGATCGAAACACATTGAACTATGGCGATCATAAAAATAATCGATTTTGATATTTCTACAGAGATATTTTCAAGTCTCCTGATTCCAAAAAAGTAGGTGTAGTTTTCGCACAATTTATATTTTGTTTTTAATTTTTAAAAATTGATATTTTCAAACTTTTCTATAAAAAAACCATTGGTAATTAATAAGTATTAGTTAAAAGAACAATGACCTCGCTGTATAGTCTTAATTAATATCTTTGATCTTGAACTAAATTTTATACTTCAAATGTGATAGGCTACAATTGCTTTGAATTTTGACCTTTGCTATGGCCAAGATCCGGTTAACTTTGAAAATAAGAACTGATTTTTATCGATAATTTCCGAAATACCAACGCACAGGCTACTTTTTGTTAAGTGCTATTTTGGACCTCTATTAACTTAAATAACATAATTTTTGCGCGCAATATACGAGGCATGTTCGCAAAGCAAATACCGTTTGGGCGAAAAAACATAGTTTTTTTCGAAACAAAATTTATTTTTACATAAAAGAGCATTTCTTAAACTATTTTTTCTACAAAGTTGCTACCACTGTTCAGACATGTGTCGTAGCGAGGGACCAATTTTTTAATACCCATTTCATAGAAAGATACCACCCACTGAAGACCGAACACCGTTTTTGTGTCGTCATCGCTGTCAAAGCGTCGTCAAAATCAGGAGAAAGATCGGGGCTGTACGGCGGATGATCGAACTGCTCCCAATCGAATTCTTGAATAAGGTTTTGAATGATACCAGCAGAATGCGAACGTACATTGTCATGGGCACAATTCCTTGACTACTTTACTTTTTCACCATAAATCTGTACAAGTTGCGCGATGAATTTCAGCAGGTTTCATATTCCTGGTGTTAAAAACCTTTTTTTTTTGTTATTTTAAGGCGAAAAGCACATTTCCTCTCTAAATGTAAGTGTGAGTGTAAAGTGTTAAAGTCGTAAGTGTAGTTGTAAGTGTAAGTGTGTGTTAGACTCGGGTACTGCGAGGGATGTCTAAATTTTCTCAATAGGTGCAGCTAGTCTGCACTTCTCTGCGGAAACGTTAAAAAAATACAACCATTCCTGGCATTTTACAGTAGATGGGTTCAGAAATTGTCTCAAACATTTTGAACGAACACAAACAAATGTAAACAAAACACAATCCAGCCGTAATTGCGTCAGCTGTTACACAATGAATTACAGAGACGGGCACGCATGCGCGGAACCCCGTCGCTAGCGTTGCAACGGAAGTAGAACGAAACAGTACTTACTTTCCGGACATGCCTCATAATAACCAAATAGTTGCCCAGTACGGTTTCTCTTGCATACGATTGCAAGTTAACCATTACGACTCCTGTATTACAGTTTATATTTTGTAGGCCATTTTGACATAAACAGTCAAATAGTCTAATTATAGGCCTAGCCTAATTGTTTATTTTATTACAAACAGTGAAAATAAAACTAACTTATCACGTTTTTTTACAAATTTGAACGTATTTATGAACGAAGAAATATTTTTATAAAACCATTTTTTTAATCTACATTAGTAGGTTATAAAGTACTATTATTAAAATGAAACCTAAAAATATATGCAACTATTTTTTTAGATATATATCGCGAAAATTGTACTATATAAAACTCGATATTTACATGTCTTGGACCGTTTAGTGAATGTTCATTACAGAAAATATTTTTGCTACAACGTTTAGCGTAAAATCAAGTAGCCTGTAATGTATTTTAACCATTAACTGCACACCAGACTACATAGAATGGATTTAACCTGAATAGTTTGCATTTTCCGCCACCAGAAAGCAGGCAAGTTCAGTGCGATTTACAATGCAGCCATAAACAACTATTCATTACACTGCAATGCCAAGAATAAATATAACTATTTTAATTCATCTGAATATTTTTAACAAAATGGCATTTCAATTCTAAACATTATTCTGAATCGTTTAATATAATCAAACATAGTAAAAGTACAGAAAAAGACTGCCGAAAGTCGTTTTATACACGTTTCCGTTAAAACTTAACAAACACTACAAAGAACATTTTTTTAAATATTATGGTAATTCCAGTCGAACCGATAAATTCTAGCTACTAAATAAATCTTTTCACAAGTTGCTAATTTTTCAAGATTAGTTTTTCACTTCGTCATTCTAAATCTTATACCAAAAGTAAAATCCTAATGTTTTCATTGTTCAGTGAAGTTTTCATATTCACCTACTAGGGGCAGCACCTACCGCACTCTTTTGCAGCAATAATACGAACAAAAATACAGTACAAAATATTATTTTACAAGACAGTTCTTTACTGGTCTGGTAATATAAATTTAAACTACAATTTACAGTGTTATCTAACTTTACTAAGCTGACCAATATCAAAGACAATATTGAAAATTTTGATCTAGTAGTAGCCTCCTCCATTAGTTAAACATTAAAAAAATAATTATACTAGGCCTAGACGAACAATTAATTAAACCTTTATATTTTTTTCTCAGCAAGGATAGTTTATTAAAATAACATATCTATGCAAATAAAACGTCAATTTAATTAGTATCAATTTTTCCTGTTATAATAGGTATTATTATTACAACCTATTATTACAATTCTTCTGATGTTTTTTAAACATTTCCGTCTTAAATTGTAGTTCTGTACCATACTATAAACTTATCTTTATAGGTGGTGTAAAGGTAATTTTTACATTTTGTTGTGGCTGTATAATGTTATGCTATTGAATTGAATGTCTAATTTGTCTAGCTATACATTTTCAAAGCTTCTGTATCGTTCTAATTATAAAATATTTCTACTCATATTCTGAAGATTGTCTCTCACTTCTGAGTTGTGTAAACTAAACATTTTAATATTTCAAATTCTACAGCTATAAATTTGAAAATTTAAATTTTATTATCCTTTCAGTACTTAAGACTTTCAGTAAGTTTATTTAAGATTGCTTTGAATTTACATTTGAAATCACTGCAATATTTGGGGTTCAATGCTCAACTTTTGACTAATAGTTTATAACTGCCTAATGATCTAGAATTATTGCCAGAACATTAAATTACCCACTTAAAAGTTAAACACAGACCTTGTCTTATTATAATTAATTATATTGTATAATTTACTGAAATTTACTTGTACTGTTACATACAACAAAAAATTTTAAATATGTGTACCTATTTATCGAAAAAGTGTTTTAAACCAATTCAGTATGATGTGTTAAAAATTAGTTCTGAATGTTTAGACTACAACATATGGTTTGATGAGTGTTATTAGGTAAAGAATACTGAGCTGTTGCTAGGTTAGGTTAGATTCCCCCCACCCAGGTTCTAAATACTTAATCTGAAAACTAGCCAAGCTATGCATGTTCCTGACAAAGTTAGCGATTTCAATAGCTGGAAGTTGCAGTATCGCTTGACATGACCAAACCTCTTTCTTAAGTTATCTTAAGTCAATAGCCGCCTCCGTGGCCTAGTTGATAGCCTACTAGGCTTTCACCCCGAGGACCCAGGTTCGATTCCCGGCCAGGTCTTGGCATTTTCATACGCTATAAATCATCCCATCGTCTGCATTAGCCCAAGTGTGCACAATAGTCAGATGTTAAAACACAAAAAAAATCTTAAATCAATAGTTTCTACATTTCCTAATCGATTGCTTTTCCCTCCATTATCTGTTGAAGAATTTCATACATAATTCTTCTCATTATATTGCATAAATACTGCATAATGATAGTAATACTGCATAATAATGATAGTAATGATATAAACACTTGATAATTAATAACAATTAATTCTCTTACATTATACTAAACTCTTTAATGTAAATTTCTGCAGTTATGTTAACAATTGAAGATGCATTTCAATTGATTAGTCATTTTATAATTATTGGTCAAAAGCTTTCACAAGTATAAAACAACAAACATATTGTAAAACCTTATCACACGGTGTGACTATACTAAGATTTAATCTTGTGAAGAATTTTTTCAAGCTTATGAAAGTTTTCTTTCTTTTTTTCTTCATGGTGCCTAGATATTTCACTGAAGATATTTTGTCATACTTTTACCACAAACTAGAATGATGACCTTTTGAGAAATGTGCGAGTTCTCGTTGCTTTGCTGGTTGCATCTTATGACTACAACATCTTCCTCCTGTCCTTGCAGCTTTTTTAGCAGCAAATAGTCCAATTACTTGAACTATAGTCAATATCGAGCACACTTTTTAGAATGATTGCTGTACTTCCAGTATGTTTGCATTCAATGCTTTTACCATTAATTTTTAAAGAAACATATCATTTTGTCTTGGTCACATTTATAAAAAAATCACCCTTATTGCACTATAAAGTCACAATAGAATAATCTAATTAATTGTAAATTAATTTTATCTGTCAAAATCACATTATTGCCAGCCTAATGTTAAGTAAATTACCATTCCCTGTAACATAATATCATCCACTATCGTAATAAGTACTTCAATATTTGAATGAATGACTTCCTAGGGTTACTATTGCATTGCACCCTTAAAGATCTATCTTCTTTTCTATATTCTTGAAATGTTCAGTTACAGCACCTTCACCAGTACAAGTCTCTTCATAAAGTGTAGAATTTGGAAAGGATTCAAGGTAAGTTACCTCCCCAATTGCTAACTGATGACATCCCAATTAATTATTGAGGTACTTGCAGATGCTTGCTCTGCTAATTGCCTTTCAATCTTTTCTTCTTACTCTTGAAGATAATACCCCATTATCATGAAGGTAATGCACATTATCTTGAAGGTAATGCCTTCCTTATTGTGAAGGTTATGCCCAATTTGGCTAGCTTTTTATTTGCAGAGTCCCTGTTCATTCTAATTACATTCAAATTCATGAGACCATGAGTAGATAAAGAAATTAATTATGTCTGCCCACACATGGGTCCCTGAGGTACAATGGAAAATTACTAGGTATCCCAGGGCTCCATTTGATACACCATTAGGCCAGTGTCATACACTCCATCAACAAAAGTCACTTTAACACTTTAGATTTTTTTTCAGGTGAAAAGCTCTTTGAGGCTATTATCGCCTCCCTAAATGTAAGTGTGAGTGTAAAGTGTTAAAGTCGTAAGTGTAAGTATGTTATAGACTCGGCGAGGGGCATCTAAATCCTCTCAATAGGTACAGCTAGTCTGCACCCCCCTGAATTAGCCAGGTATGTAGAATAGTGAATATGTGTCTTGATTAGGTGAACAAGAGTAGCATGAGCTAGAGGTATGGTGGGATCGCTAAACCCATCAACTGCCTCTGTTATTTACTTTAATATTTGCTCAGGCATCAAAATTACGAGGATATTATTGGATTTTTTCTTGTTATCCATATAATTTAAGGAACTAGGATATAGATATATTTTTTGACCATCTTAAATTTGTTTTTTTTACAAAAAAGAAAATAAATAACCTCTTTTAGGCTATATTGTATTGGTGTAATTAAGAAATTATTAGTAATAAGTATTACATAACAAATGAAAATATATTTTATTGGTGCAATTAACAAATTCATTCTTGCTGATTACAGCTCTTGCTGTTTCTCTAGAGATAGAAGTGAAGCTGAAGAGGATAAACACTCTAAAGAGATAAGTTATAAATAAATGAAGGTATATATGAATTGCAGCACATATGGTAATGCGGTTTCCGTAATACAAATGTCTTGGTTAATACAAATCTATTTTTGAGTTTTCTCATTCTCCTTACTCATATTTTGAATAATATGTCTTACAATATGTTAAACAAATTAATTTAGAGACAATCACCCTTCATAATTGTAACTTAACTGATTCCTGTGGTTTTAAAACTACTTAGCCTTTATGTAGGCATATAGTATGTAAAAACATTTATTATAAATACTTAAGTTTTTATAAATTATCTTCGTATCTATACAGACCATAATGGTCTTTAACTTCTTTTATATACCTGATCTACCCAACATCAAGGTCTTTCACCCAACATTCATGGCAATGTTCATTATATATGAAACAATATTTTCACATATCAGTATGGTTATTGAAGCCTAAAGTTTTCAATGACCAATTCACCAATTTAAGGTTAACTTAAATAAAATATCATCCCTTCAGTTATAATATTGTATGTAAGAGAAATTGCAATGTTTTGAGTGGTTTATTCAAACCAAATCTGATATTATAGTGAAAATTTGATTTAAAACTTAATAGGATACCATCCACATCCTTCATCAAGGAATAGTATTCTAGTCTAGCACAACTTTAAAATAGTTACTAAATGTAAAATTTATTCACAAGACTTACCAATTCAAAATGAAAAATTAAATGTCTTCATAACACAAAAATTTGTTCACAAACTACTTAAATTCACTTTTTTCCACTATCACAAACAGAAATTATAATGCAGTGACTGAAAATTTAGTACTGAATAACAGTATTGCCAAATTTAGAATTTTAAAAAATAATTACATTAATATTTTAATATAGCAACAGAGTGTTAAATTTTTTTAAATCATGTGATATTTGTTTATATCTTATACAAAACAAACTACATCACACTATGGTTTTGAATATTAGCTAAAGAGACTGACAAAGAGATCTAATAAATTAATAGCATAAAAATAAAACACAAACTTTCTCAATTACTATCTTCCTTAAACATTCAGCCAAAAATTGAGGTTAACTTCTCAATATTGGTTAATCAAACTTAGCTTGAAATCTGAACACAGATGAAGATAAATCTAATATAATAAATTTGAAATAAAATTAATTTATGGCCCCCATCAAAGGGCTTGTTTTTTTAATTTACTACTAAACTTAAAATTCCTTGTTTATTTCAAAATTACATCTAACAGTCACTTCAGTTATGTTACATACAGTATTAACAAAATTTGAGCAAAAACTGATAGCATTTTAAGAAAATAAGATGCTTTTTTTAATCCTTACAGACAGGATTTTTTGGGACTAGCAAACCATACATTCTGTTTGGATACTTGTCAAGTATAACTGAGACAAGTTTGATCAAAATAATTTCAACCAATTTAGAGGAAATTAATAGATTTTGACCAAAAAAACTTAAATTTTTTTTTTTATTTACAATGTTTCCAAGATATCACCAAATGCCTATTCAATTTATATTTATCTACGACTTAAAATACAGTACTGGATTTCAAATAAAATAGCAAGGTTTTTTTTAAAAAAACCTTAAATGCCAAACAGAACAGTTTTGTGTAGTTTTTTTGTACTATTTGTAGAGTTGAAGGATTAAAAATATTTTATATGTAAAATAAAACTGTTATTTCACCCAAATTAAGCAATCTGTTATTGTGTTACTTAATATCACACAGTTGCTAATTTTAAAAAAATACTATTTTCACTTTTTGAGAACGAAACTTTGTTCATCATATTATTCAGAAAAATTAGTATTTTCTAAGAAAATTAATAAAAATATGTTATCTTTGATCACACAAGTCTACAGTAATTTTAAATTAGTATTTATACTTACTGTAATACCAACTAGAATAGTGAAAGTTTGCTACAAATTAAGGAAATTTTCTTATACTAATTTGAAGCTTTTTTGTTAGTAAAATGTAATACAGTAGACCACAATATAACAAATTTCAACAGTCCAAAGAAATAATTTGTTATAACAGAATACTCTTAAAAATTTTATTCCTTATAATGGAGGTTGAACGTGGCCAATATTTGTTACAATGTACTCAAAACTGAATGAGAACCTATATGTAACAAATATATCAGAGTTCAAAGATTATTTTATAAATGATTTTCAACTGTAGGCCCACTACACTGACAGTATTGTTTTGATTAAGTGCATTGACAAAACAGTAGGCATTATCTTGCAGAGCCGCCTCGGTGGCCTAGTTGATAGCGTACCGTACTAGGCTTTTACCCCAAGTTCGATTCCCGGCCAGGGGCTTGGCATTTTCATATGCTATAAATCATCCCATTGTCTGCATTAGCCAAGTGTGCACAATAGTCGGATGTTAAACACACAAAAAAAAAAAAAAAAAAGTGATCAGGCAGACACACTGACTGTTGGTTGGAGGGAATAAGAAGAGGGAATAGAAAGTAAGTGTTTTTATGTTGAGATGTGTGTCCGAGTCCTTACAAACTGTACTGTACAGATTTTGTAAAATGTGTTTAATCTGTTATGTAGGGGTTTTTTACTTTATTCATAATATAAGGGTTTATGCTCTACGTCAAGCAAAAAAAAAAACTTAGGTAGTGCAGGACTGGCCGAAAGAAATGACTACTTCTTTTCGTATACCTGACTATATACTTTTTTACTATTATGATTTAATTATTTTTTTAAATATTTAGATGCATGCAGGAAAGGGCAATACTTGAAAATTATGTTTGTATTAAATTTAACTGAAACTGTCACAGAATATGAGTTTGAGTATCTTAGGCTATTTAAGAGACTTTAATAATTATTCAGTTTATAACATACTTTTGACAGTTATACTGTCTAAGTATAACAATAACTATAATATTTGTGATTCTGGCATTCAAAAATTGGTACAGGTCACATACATTAAGTAACTTAACTACACAAACTTAGAAAATGCACATTTTTAAAATTAACAAGAAAATAAACACAACCTCAATTGAAATGATGAAGCTATTGTATGAAATCAGCTGTTTGGAAGTAGTCACTTACAGTCTAGATATATACAAGAACAATATATGCTGTGAGGTATGCATTACGGATTTCAGCATGATGCAACAGCAAATGTTTGTACCCATGTTTCGTCAACCGCGACCGTACAAGTTTTCACTTCAAAAATATATTTTATAAATCACTAAAACTGAATTTTTTCCCCGTTCAAAACATACACCAATAGCCCACAATAAGTAGTAGTCACTTCAAAAATCATTATATCTAAGTTATAACCCAAAATACCACAATACAGGGGTGTTTTTATTAACTGTTACTTGGTTTGAACAGGATTGAGAAAAATTTGCTATATCCTATAATTCATTACATCGGAGTGTGTTATACTGTAGTTCTACTGTAATAACAAAGAAGTTATTATTTTAAGTTTTATTTATGCCAGTTAGACTAATCAAGACAAGGGACTGCACTAACACAAAAATTAAAACTTATACCAATTCCTGCAGTATCGAAACTATGATCTTGAGGCTTGCAAGTTCAGATGCAGTTGATTGGTATCTTAGCCATCTTGACCAACAAGGCGCTTTTTTATTATAAGTGAGCATTTACTTACTTTATTTCATCATTAAAATTTTTGCAAACGATTCTTAAATGTTTTATTTCATTCCGCCTCTATACTCTTTTAAAGTTCTACAGCAAAGTAATTGGCAGAGTTTCTCAAGGTGAGTCATGTTCATCCACACTTGCATTTAGTTCACGAGACTATGCGATAATTTGTTCAGGAACCTTATACTCAATCAGGAATTGACTGTACAATCTGCTAACTATTTACTATTTTAGCTTTATCATTTATATTCATGATGCATTTCATACACAGACCATTTTCAGTAATGGTTTTTAAAAAATATTCTGCACAAAATGCAATAAAAATGGAAATTATAAAGCAAAGAATGAGAATATTATTTTAATATAAAGACCTATCTCCACTATATCTTTATTGTCTACAGACTATTAAATATTCATTATTGTAACATAGCCACCGAACCACATATTCAAATGATTAAGATTATATACCTATTCTTCCCGTCAGTGGTCTATCAACTCACCTCATAAAGGCTACCGCGGTTTTGAAACTATAGTTTCATCTTCAGGCCATACAAAATGTTAAATCCCTCTGTCGAGGTCATCACAAAGTCAAACAAAACATTAAAATATACATCACAAACACTAAGTACAATTACACATTTAAAATATTCATTATGAAATTCGGCTTGGCTAAGCTACACTCATACGTCGTTACATTCCGGACTGCGGAGTCTCCATCATTAGTAGTGTGCCCGTCATTGTTATCAGTTACGGTGCGTCTGTTGGTTTCTGTTACTCAAATCACTTATCCTTAGAGCCATGTCATATATGAAATTTGATTTAAATGAAAGTTTTTCATTGAGGATGTTCTGGGGGTCTGATTTTTTGCTCTTGTAAATCTCAAACTCTTCAATCGCATCCATATAACTACTTTTATGACATAAATGTAATATTTCCATGTTGGTATGGATGTCTTCAAATTTATAGTTTTTGTCCATAAGATGTTCTGTGAAAGCCGAGTTTGTTGATAATGCACTTCTGGGTATGTGCTCTTTAAATCTTTTCTTAAAAGAGCGAGATGTCTGACCGATATAGAAGCTTAGGCAATCACTACATTTCATTTTGTATATGCCAGTTTTTTCAAAGTTATCTCCACTTTTATTTGCAACTGGCTTCTTTAATAATGTTGACAACTTATTACTTGTTCTGAAAGAGACATTTATATTTTCTTTGGCTAATTCTTTTTTTAGGGTGTGGCTTAAAGTTGAACCATATTCTGTGGAGATGTATGTTTTTTTTATCAGGAACGATTTTTTTATTTTTGTTTTTGTGATTGGCAATGAGCCTATCAACAATTGAGCTTTTATATCCATTAGAAACAGCTATGTACTTAATGATGTTCACTTCATTTTCATAGCTTCCTTTGTCCATAGGGAGTGAAATTAACCTGTGTACCAAACTATTGTAAGCTGCCATTTTTATATTGTATGGATGGTGGGAAATTTCAATAAATTTCTCAACACAATACATCCGAACCTCCATTTCACAATGGAAGAAGAGACCGATAATACATTAAATTTTCTTGACCTATCCATTTCAAAAGTAAACAATAGTTTCAAATACAGTGTTTATATTTGAACCAACCAGCCTACCACAACCAGCCAAACAATACATTCTTCATCCCACTCAAATTACTCATAACACATTGAACAGAAGAAACTTATTAATTTTTTAACCAAACACGATTTGTGTATACAGAAACAATATTTGACATTTCAACAGTGTAAATCAACTCTCGACTCAAGTGTATATAAGCATAGATGCCTAGCTAGTTAAAACACTAAACCATAAAATAAGTTGTGTTCCCTATATTCTTAAATGACAGCAAATTTCCGATTAAAAAATATAACATGAATAGTCCATCAATAAGTAATAATTTTAATAAAAGAATTACAAAAATCCTGTCCCACTTCAACAAACTTTAACACTAATCGTAACATAATCACATAAGAAATTCTGGAAATGAAATTCTCATTAACGTAACAAGAGTGATGTAATGAAAAAGTGAAGAATAGATGAACAGGAAAATAGCATGAGAGGGAGTTACTGTGTCTTAAGACCAGTTAAATGTATAGGGATTTTTTTTAAAAGTGAAGTAATAATTATAGAGAACAACTAAAAAAGAAAATACATACAGAATTAAATCAACACAAGCCTCCTGTGTCACACTTCATAAGTTATAGTCATGGAAGATTGGGATTCAATTCCCCATTCCAGACAAAGTATTTTCAAGCAATCAGAACCTACATGTACCTTTTGTCTTAAAAAAATTTTAAAGTTAGCCTGTGGTGAGAAAAATCTCCCAAGCTTGAGGTTTTCAAAAATCAGTAAATTTTGAATTTTTTTTTCAACAAGACCACATCAATGGCATCTTTTACAATATTTTGTTAATAAAACACTTCCAAATTGTTTGGTTGATCGTCAGGAGCTAACAACCGAAGCTTATCTCCTCGTGTATGTACAATAAGGAAATCTACCATCATTAATGGTACCACCAAAATATCACTTGTAAGAGCTAAAAATCAGATCAGTTTTGTTGTAACGGTGATTGACATGCTTGTACAAATTCAGAACGAATTTGACTAATGCTGTGAAGTTATTCATGTTATGAATTACTAATGCTATGAAGTTATTCCAGCAGGTAATGGAAGACATTAAAATATTCAGTTTCAAAAGCTTCATTTCTAAATATACCTGCTTGAAAAATGTATATCCCTTTTTATTCAACATATACATGAAACTGACAGGTCAAAATTTTAATTTTAATAGTTCTTACGTAACAAAATAGAAAGTACAAGTTATACAGTTTAAAATTCAAGAAGAAACTTTAGCCGTTGCCGCACTGGTGCTGGGTTCATCCTTAATAAGTGGTGCCACATTCTCGAGAGCCTGTAAAAAAACAATTTTATATTATTTATGTAATTTTGTGATTGAAAAGTAAACAGACAAAACTTAAAAACAAGTTTATATAAAGCAATAAAAAATACTCAGGGCACGCAGTTGTTTCACTGACATGACAGAAGCGAATTTCCTAGAACACTTTTCTTTATCTTATCCTTTTGAAATTTTCATTTCACCATCACAATTAGCATTAAAATCTGCAAATCAGTGATGAATTTTCTAGTTTTGGTAAGCTAACTGTGAAACCCATGTATTGATGACAAAAAAAATGTGCATTTCTAACGCCCAACCATATAAAGTTACACATATTCATTAATATTCCATACATACAAAAAAATTAAATTAAAACATTATTTTGAATGTAAAATTAATAACATTTTATGAACTATCAATTACAGCTTCTATTTTACCGTAACCTGCTTTACATGACTTCACAGATAGAAGCAAAGACTTCCCCTACTATTAAGTGACGGCATAACTACAGCAAAAGCATGCGAGTTAAGAGGGAGATATGACAATTTTAACACAGCAAGTCTTCGCTCTATGAATAGCTGGCTAGGATAAAAGAATACGTCAATTATTTGTGTTTGTACATACGAGGATGGGGTGAAAAGTTTCCGGCCTGACCAAGAAAAACAATGTTTTTAAATTTTTTTTGGTTTATTTTGCAACATAATCTCCATTGAGACTGATACATTTCTCATAACGGTGTTCTAATTTAGTTATACCAGTTTTAAACATAGATTCGACAAGCTCCTCAAAATACTGATTTACAGCATTAATCACTTCTTCATTGCTCCCTAATCTCTTACCGCCAAGCCATTTTTTTAGGTTAGGAAACAGATAATAGTCGCTGGGGGCTAGGTCTGGAGAGTAGGGAGGATGCGGCATCAATTCGAACTTCAATTCGTAGATTTTAGCCATGGGAATACTCGACGAATGTGCTGGTGTGTTATCGTGATGAAACAAAATTTTTCCTCGCCAAATGAGGTCTTTTAATTTGTACCTCCTGCTTCAAACATTGCAATAACTCTGTGTAGTATTGACCAGTGATAGTTTTATCCTTTTCAAGGTAATGAATGTATATAATTCCTCTTGCATCCCAAAAAACAGTAGCCATAACCTTGTTTGCCGATAAAATTGTTTTTGCCTTCTTTGGAGTTGGTTCCCCTTGTCCAACCCACTGTTTAGACTGTGTTTATTTTCAGGAGTGCAGTGGTGGACCCAAGTTTCATCAACAGTTATGAATCGATGCAAAAATTCGTTTGGATTACGCCTATACAGCGCCAAATTGTCGGTAGAAATGTTTTTTCAAAGCAATTTTTGGTTGAGTGTTAGCAAACGTGGCACCCATCTTGCACACAGCTTTTCCATGCCCAAATGGTTATGTAAAATATTTCGTACACGTTCAACTGACATCCTACAGGTCTCAGCTATATCATGCAATTTCAATCTGCGGTCTTCCAACACTATTTTATGGATTTTTTCGATCATTTCTGGAGTTGTGACCTCAGAAATGGCCTCCTGGGCGTGGCTCATCAGAGGTGCTCACACGACCCATTTTAAATTCAGAAACCCACTGCTTAATAGTTGAATATGATGTTGAGGTGGGTCCTAGTGTTGAATCCATCTCTTCTTTTATTTGTTTTGGTGTAAAACCCTTCAAATATAAGTATTTGATTTTCCAATTTTTCTATTTTCACGAAAACATCAGAGGTGTCTCGTTCAGTGTGCTCTCAAAAGTAAACTAACGTGGCGATTGGGCTGAAAGTGTACAATTAAGCTAGTTAGGGATAGTACTGTACAACGCCACTCTAAAAGTAGACTTAGAGTGGCGTCTCTTGGTCAGGCCGGAAACTTTTCACCCCACCCTCGTATAGTTTTAATTGGTGTATTTCTACTGAACTGCATTTACCTGTTCAACTTCTTCTCTTGAAAACATGTGAAACAGTTTCTCAGGAGTGACCGTAACGACTTCGACATTTGAAGAGTTCAACTTTTCTTCCATTACTTGCTTCAATATGGTTAATACTGCATTGATGGCTTCCTTCAGTGTCATAGACTAAGAACAAATTTGTCTGCATTAGAAACATTTAGATGTACAATAATTCAAAAGAAACAAAAGTAGATGGCCACGTTTAACCAGCTCTGTTAGTTTCTGGAAAGTATTATATTAAAAAACAACATTATATTAACTTTTATATAACTTATTTTTTTAATCTGCTTAATTTCTAAAAATCAGTTCATCATTTCGCTACAGTTTTGGTACAGTTCTGGCTACAGTTCTGTACTGTATTATGGAAGTATGGCTACAGTTCTAACTGATTCACAACTCAAATCAAAGTACCAAAGTCTAAAAGAGTAAACTGAAAAAGCTCATACAGCAGTTCAGGTTTATTTTCAACTTTACTTCTAAACTATAAATTAAAATTTGGTACACTGTTTTGAAGCATATTTTGGCCCCATTTGAAGCACACGACCGTAAATTGAGCAATATCTGATATAAATATATATATGCCAAACTTCAAAATAGGAAAATCACAAAATTATAAGAAATAATGTTCAATATTGCAATGCAGTGGGTTGTTGTTCATATGGGCCAGCGGGAGGCTGCAAATGACTTGTCAAAGAGAGGAAGAAATATTATTAAAAAACCAGCAGGTGCCCTGATATTGCAGGAAACTATATGAAAATTAAAAACAACTTCATAGCAGAAATTTGTCGATGAGATGAAGAATAAATTGCAGGGCAAAACTTGTGATCCGTTTGAACATTTTAAAGAAAATAGGTTGCTTCCACGTAACATATCTGTAGCAAAATTCTGACTAGCTATCAGTCATGATTGTTATGCCAATCATTTCTACAAGATAAAGTTACTAACCTCTGGCAAGTGCACAATTTGTTCACACGATGGGTGTGTATTGTGGGCAACAATCATCTATTGATCTGCAGGGATATGGATAGAGAGCAACAAGGACAGAGAGACTTTCCTGGACTATATTGGAAGGTGAGATTCAAGATAGTGTGAGTCAAAAAGAGCCATTAGAGAAGATTTTGAAATAGGCCATGCACTGTCCATGTATTTGTCACCAATTATTCATTCCAATGATATATACACAGGCTACCTATACACAAACGTCAAGTACAGAAAAAAAACTTTTTTAACTCTAGGAATCTAAAAACAAATCGATCAGACTGACTTTTTTCACAATCACTAAACTGGCAGGTATAAGACTATAAAACTGCCACATTAACAAAAACAGTCCCCTTGGAGTTGAATATATGATTTTTTATATAGATCACTAGACTGAGCCTTTATGCCTAGTGTTTACCTTATGCCAAGGTCTCACTGAAAACTTCGTCACACTCCTTCTTATACATTCTTCTCAAAATCCCACACTAGTGAAGGGGCAAAACTGGCCAAAAGCCAAATTATATTGAGATCAATGTACAGTAAACGCTCGATAATCCAATACATATGGGGCCAGATTATATAAGATTATGGATTACTGGCGGTATCATTATAAAAGTGCTAAATAACCTCTCAGGAAAGGATAAAACGAGGTAAAAACTGTTTGAATGGGTTACAAACAACAAACCACTTTAATATACACGTTTATTTGTTAAATTAACACAGAAACACAAATTAAATCTTGAAAATGTTATTTTTTAGTCATTATAGAAAACAAAGGACACAGTTCACACAATCAGTACACTATATAAAATTACTGCGTAAATGTAATTAGAATTAAATATACAAGACAGAATTAACTGTTATCAATAACTGTAAACAAACAACTGATTTGGGTTTGTTTTGACAGGAAAGATGAGTCATTCCCCGCCCCTCCCAGCCATGAATATGGTCGCACTCTCTCTCACACTCACGAGAGATATTGCCGCTGAGGTGTTGTCGGATTATAGAACGTGTCGGACCAAAGAATGTTGTACTATCGAGAGTCTACTGTATATTATTAGTAATTTATTTTTAATGTTTTACCTTATGATAAACTTCTTGTAAGCTCTGTTGGGCGCCCTCGCTGCCAGACCCGATGGCTTTAGCATCAAATTGGACAAACGTGCCCGAAGGGTCCATATGGTACAGCTGAGTGCCTTTCTCATCAATGCCGGCAAACAAGATGGCCACGCCAAATGGCCGGCTCTGCAATATAAAAGATATCTTTATAACTACTCATTGCTATGTAGATTTATAATTGTGGTAATGCACTAAGCACAAGTAGGCCAGCAAAATATTCTACCCTATCCAATGCAGAACATTTTTTTAAAGACAATGTTAGAAAAATTATGCAAATACACAATAGTAGTTGGGGTGAACTTTTTGTCCTTAGTATGACAAGGTACACAGTAAATTTAAAAGCTACAGTCATGAAACTTCTTGAGGCCATTTAAAAACAAATAAACCATATATATTTTCAAGAGTTGTCTTGTTAGGTTAGGTTAGGTAATAATAAACTAGATATACATTACCATAGCACTTCCATCTTCATCCGAATCTCCAAATTGGATAGCTAAATTTGAAACGGCTTGTGCAACAGATTCTACACTCATTCTTTCATTGTAAATGAACCAATGGTTCTGGCATTCTAGACGAGCTCTGTCCACCATTGTTCTAGAATCTGCAATAAGGCCACTGACGGCACAGGCTACGAAACAGTATTAAATATTATTTATTCAGAAATTTACTTTTATAAAACTTGAAGATTTTTTTTAAATAACATTATTACCTTCTTAAAAAAGGGGTACACTAATGTATAATACTATGGCACTAATAAAAAAAAAAAAAAATAGGTCTACTGTTGTAGTGGTTATGACTGTTGTAGTGGTTATGTATGGTTATGACCACTATAACCTTCAGCCTATTTTTTTTTTTTTTTTTTAATCAGCAACACATGGTTAAAAATAATTACTACAGTAACTACTTTGATTGAAAGAAGTTTTTCTTCTTTATTTGTTTCACCCAACTTTGGGGTAGACCAAATCAATCACTTCTCAATGCTCTGTACCTTCCTCGTAGCCCAGTATGAAAGAAGTTTTATTTTAGACCAAATATAATGTTTACCTCTTAGCTGCATGCACACATACAAACTTACATTCCACACAAACCACTACAGGTTTGTTTAACCAACAAAAATTTGTTTTAATTCTTATTAAGGCACAACAACGAACAAAGAAACAAGTCAGGCACATCTCTAGCTATAACAAGGTTGACAATACTTACTTTAAAAATAATTACATTTCAGGAAAATTAAATACCGTATACTTAATGAATGTGAAAAGTGTACTTTTAATGACATATCATAATGAAACCAAAACTTTTTGATGAAATAAAAAATTATCATAGTTATTTTTTTAAAAAAACATTTCATAATAACAATACTAGATGGAGAATACCAGGCGGGTTTCCGGAAAAGGAGATCCTGTCCGGAACAAATCCTTAACCTCAAACACATCATGAACTACCAAAAGTCAAGGGCTAAATCGTATTTTATCACTTTTATTGACTTTCAAAAAGGACATCATGAACTACCAAAAGTCAAGGGCTAAATCTTATTTTATCACTTTTATTGACCTTGATAACAAAATCACCAATCTTATCAGGACAACATTAACTAATACATTCTCCAAAGTTCAATTCATGGGAGAACTTTCCATCCCTTTTGAGATTAAAACAGGAGTCCGACAAAGAGATGGACTCTCTCCATTGTTATTTAATTGTGCTCTAGAAAAAGTAGTTAGAGAGTGGAACGTGAATATGCATAGTGGAATCAGACTAGGAATTAAGAACAAAGGCATTAAGGTAAATTGTTTGGCTTTTGCTGATGACATGGCCTTACTAACTGAGACATTGGAAGAAGCTCAGGAACAGATTCTTGAACTCCAGAAGCAAGCGTTAAAAATGGGTCTCAAAGTTTCATTTGAAAAGACTAAAATATTAACAAACGTACAAAAACCACCAAAAAAGCTTCAAGTGGGAGAACAATACATTGAGATAGTCAAAGAATGCAAATACCTTGTGGAATGGATCAGCTGGAATGCCCTAGAGAAAAAAGCTATGGAATCTAGAAGAAATAAAGTTGAATTAGCCTTCCAACTTACCAAAGATACATACAACAAGAAGTCCCTCTCCTGGAATACAAAGATAAGGCATTATCATACGGTAATTAAACCAGAAGCCTTATATGCAGCTGAAACATTATCTCTCACAACCCAGGGCATACTTGAAAGGCTCGAGATCAAAGAAAGAAAGATACTACAAAAAATTTTAGGCCCCAAATTCCATAACAACCAAGTACTCCACATCAGGAATGAAACTCTTTACCAAAAAAATGAAACACTATCAGACACAATAAGAAAAAAGAGAATTGATTTTTACGGGCACATCCTCCGAATTGACAAAAATAGACTAACCAAAAAAATATTTGACTACTTTCACAATAAAAGAGCCAAACCACTTTGGTTTAGAGAAACAGAGAAAGACATAACATAACTACAAATCACTGACACTATGCTCATGAACAGAACAGCCAAAACAATAACCAAGGACAAGAAGCAACGGTTCCAAGGCAAAGTCAAATCCAAGTGAAAGATACAAATCTCTGACGAAGAAAGAAAAGCAAGATCACAACAAATGAAGCAATACTGGGCTATGACGAAGGCACAGAACATTAAAAAGTGATTGATTTGGTGTACCCCAAAGTTGGGTGAAACAAATAAAGAAGAACAATACTAGAATAAGTAATTGTTTTTAAAACATCCCTACTGCATCCATTTTTTAGAGCATGTTTTTAAAATTATATTCAGGATAATGTATTATCAATAAAAAATTTAATTGTCAGAACAGGTAGTCACGCTATTCTACACAGTTACTAAAAGGTTTATTACTGACATTAAAATAATTTAACTGAACTAACCAATATGTTTGTCAACCTCTACAATTTTCTCTATTGTTGTTAACTCCATAAGCGAGGATGTGATTCTTTTCTCAACAGCAAGTACGACACCTTCTGACGTACAGATGCCAAGGGCAGTTGAACCTAATTTAATAGCTTCAATTGCATATTCAACCTGAAATTATATAAAAAAATAGTAGGCCCTAATAATTATAATAACAGATGGTTTTACATAATAATAAAAACGTCGATTAAAAATTTTAATAGTTCGATAGTGATTATGCCTAATATGCTTGAAACTAGAATGTTAGAATGTAAGTTACATAGTTCATGGATCTGTTAGATTAAGGAAGGTATAACTTTCTAATCTAATATTCATAATATACCATTGTGAGAATTAATACAAACGAAACAGGATTTATTCAGTAATGTGTTGAAAAGTCTGGTAATGATTAAAAATAGCATAACCGATTTAGTAATTGTTGTCAGGTTAGGCAAGATCAAATTTTTAATTGATGTTTTTTTTTATTCCTGAAAATTTTTGAAAAAATCCTACATTTTATAAAGAAACACTATTATATAATATGAAATGACCCTAAATTATAATGTTCGCATTGCTGTTGTAATTAAGTTTTTTTAAAAATTTAAAATAACATTAATATATTCTAATCAGATAACTGTTTTAGTATAACATATTAGTTCTTTTCATCCAATCATTATATATATATATATATATATATATATATATCAATCATCTAAACATATCCAATCATTTTATATATATAATGATAACTATTAATATATATATATATATATATATATATATATATATATATATATATATATATATTTATTTATATATATATACGGCCTAACCCTTAATTATTACAACCACAAACTAAATTATACATATGATCAACATATTCCTATTAAATATTTTTACGGAGCCAATAATTTAAAAACTATTTACAGCAAACTATTTTTATAAAAGGGCACAATGAAGAATACATTGTGTTTATAATGCTTAAAATTCGTTTATTCAACTACTTTTATAAAAATACTGCAGTTAGTCTCAAAATCAAGTTTTACAGTAAACCAAGAAGTAATTAATTATTTTGATTTCCATCAGAGATTTAGTTCACTTAATGTGGATAAGTGTTTCGAGAAGTATCTCTCATCTTTAGAAAGCATCCCATAATAATTGAGGGGTACCAATACCGTACTAGTAAAGCATTATACAAACACAAGTACATAATACATAATCGCAGTAAGGTTTTTTTAATGTCAGCAATATAATATATTCTGTAAAAGTGATAGCCTACGTCATGTATGGCTGCATAACCTCTAATTTAAATATAAAATACAATATTAAGTTTTCTACCCTCGTCATTCTTATAAGCTAGGCTTCGAATAACTATTGGATGAAATTACCATGTTCATTTAGTATAAGGTTACTACGGTTTTAAAACCTTTGTAGAACTTAAATTCGTTGCATGCATTGTCTACCTTTTACATATATATGAGGTGATTATTAAGTCAGTAGAGAAGTCCATCAAACCATTAATGTTCGTTTAATGTCTGTATGTTAATGTCTATTAAATAAATTTTTCTTGCCTAGATGTTTTTAGAAAATAGTTATTGTGTTCTTCAAATATTGTTCAAACAACCATACCCACTTAGCATACATAAAAAAAACAACTGCTACAAATACCACACCAAGTGATCATGTAAACTTTTGTTTTATCTACTATAAAACGAAAACCATTTATTAGCCTAATTAGTATTCTATTATTTATTTTGTATTGTGTCATGGAAAGTTTGTTACAACAATTTTTTACCTTTTTTATCACTGGTTAGTAAAAAAACATTTTTTTCCATTTTTCATTTTTCAAGTACAAACTTTGTTTACATTATTTTAACTTAGTATAAAGTTCATGTATTTTTTTTATTAATAGCCTATATTTTCTCATTTTTGTAATTCACATAAAAATGTATTACTATGGTCAACAAAGTCTGAATATCAGTTACATTTTGAAGCACTATATAGATAGGCTTACATCCTATCTATAATGATAATTTTAAATGATATAGGAAAAATTTCCTTTCATGAATTAATTATTATAATCATTCACTGTTCTAATTAGCACTGAATTTAACAACTAAAAACTATATTTAAAACTATTTTATTCTCTAATCATTATAATATTCATTCTATACCTACCTGGAACAATCTGCCTTCAGGAGAAAAAGTGTTAACTCCTCGATCATACTCAGAACGTGTAAGGAACATCTGAAAATAGTAATAAGTTAGATTATATTAAATACAGTATAATGTACCACTATACAAATACTTAAAATTTACAGTACACATTTTGTCCGCCCACAAGAGGCATGTCTATACATCAAAAAGTAATAAAGAAATATATATTTTACTTTCAAGAAAAGTTTGGGTTTTTAGAACATGATCTTATTATGTTATAATTATTGTTTATTTGATTATGTAACATTATTTATGTATATAAAAACAATACACATTATTTAGAGTATGGATCAAATCCTCATTTTCAAGTGGAACTGAAAACCTAAATATGCAACTAAACATAAGCCTACACACCTACTCCTATATTCACATATCCTACTAACAAAACTAACAGCAGATTCCAGAGTGCTCAGTACAGAAATAAAACTAAGACTTATCACAATAAGATCAGAATATCACAAGTCAACAAGAAAACAAAATTAAAACATTACACAATAACTTAGAAATACTATATCAGAACAAGAGTATGTTCAAGATAACAGTAAACAACTAACTGATGTTCGTTCATGTCAACATCGGATGAACAGGACTTACTTGTTCAGGGTTATTGCCACTTGCCATTCTTTATATAAAAACACTTTTTTATACTAACCATCAAAGATCACACGCTAATATATCCATCATAAGACAATATTTCACAGTTTCATTTTACTATATGTATGATAAGAACAACAAAGGAAGATCTTTTTACAAAGGGAAAAAATTTTATAAAGACATTTGGGTATCCTTACACAAATTATTTGATGCATAGATGTTTTAAATTCAGTAGTAATAGAACGTATACCAAAAAAGCAATCCAAACTACAATTTCCATGCTAAACTTTATTAATTTACTTTATAGCATAATGTAAATAAACTTTTATACAGTAATTTCAAGATATGCTACAATTGCATTCTATTAAGCTGCAGTAAAAAGTGCTGCTATTGTAAAGACCATTTTCAAAACATTAATTTTGTTTACTTTTTTAATCTGTTGAGTTTTTCCATTTCTTTGGAATATGGTTGCAAATTTCATTTCTCAGAACTTTTCTTCCAAAATACAAAAAATAGCCCCCCCCTTTATCTAAAAATATAAATCAATGAATAAATGTTATTACTTCTTTAACTGCAATTGATATAAACAAAAACTACTCAGTATCTAATAAAACTGTGGTAGCCAAAATCAATCAACCCCACATTTTTGTTCTAATTTTATAACTACACACATAATATTTGGTGCTGTATTTTTAGTTACTGTTTTTATCTAAGTAGTTTATAAAGGAAAGGACCTAACCTGCCAGAAAAGGCTTTTTAGACAGGTGTAGTATGGTTAGCTATATAGATTTCAACTGAGGTACGCTGCCAAACACAACTTCCAAATAATGCTGGGTATACATTGAAATGTTTTTCAATTTTCATACAATTTGAACTCAGATCCATCACTTTTTAAGTGAGAACTACAATATAAACAAGGTTGTTCAAAATAAATAAATATGTAGGCCTGTGTCAGCACATTACCTAATAGTCAGAATGTGTATACAATTTAAAACAATAAATATTGTTTAATTATTTGTTTTGATCAATATTCTCATTGTCCTGATTACTGTATCAGTAGAAAACATACATTATTTTAACTCAGAACATATTTTTCGTCTTATAGGCTATACAGTTTACTATAAACATATTAACAAAGGCAAATAGAAACTGTATTAAAACAATAGCAGATACTTATTTTGAACTCATTTTTGTCATAGATCATTTAACTGTAGTGAAACTTTCTAGTAATTGACAAAAAGTGATGAACTTTTCAGCTTCAACCACAGTGAGTTTGCAAAAAATGAGTGCATGCTCCTAACTAAATTTGAATAGCCGTTCTAAAAAAAAAATTATGCACTTACGTCATCTTTTTTAGACTACAACAAAAATTACACTTTACTATTAATTTTTTTCTAATTTTATATTTTACCATGGTTTTACTTTTCTTACATGCAAATATAGTATGAATTAGGTTATGACCGGTCAGCATAATTTGATAAAAATCCTTTACAAAATATGACCAACGACTACAAATAAAAGAACATTAAAGTAAATACCCATAAAATTAAAAATAACTCTGCATTACCTTCAAATTGTAATTAACTTAAATAAACTTCAAAAAACAACTTTATAAACAGTCTGCACTAAAACTGTATACTCATACATCCAGATTCAATCAGTGTTGCCAATATCAACCGTAGTAATTACCCCACAACCATACATCATAAAATTGCTCACAAATTATCAAAGGTCACACAAATATATATATATATATATATATATATATATATATATATATATATATATATATGTGTGTGTGTGTGTGTGTGTGTGTGTGTGTGTGTGTGTGTGAAAGTTCGTATATTGTGTTTTTTTTTCAGAATATATATTTTTATCTATTCTGTGGAATTATTCGTACAAAGTTTCACGCAGAGGTTGTTCAGGGTCAAAGAACAAATATGTACTGTGGAGGTGGCGGACCCTTCACACTCCAACACCCCACCCCTACTCAAAAATCGCTATTTCTTTTTCAATTCAGTTATATCATTAATACGAAAAAGATATATTTCTTCTTCTTTAAAAATGTTGTTGGTTTTCACGAGACCTAAAATTTCCTTATAAAAACCCTTGAGATCCAAATATTTCCTCGACCCTGAGGTATTGACTCTTAAAAACTGAATTTTGTTTAAATTGGATCAAAAACCGGTATTTTTCGTAATTATCGTAGTGAATAATAAATAATAATAATTTAATTTAAATCCAAAGGATACGTAACTATGGAAAGTTTATTACAAAACATATACTGTGCATGAAAACAAGCAGAAAAATAGTTCATTCAAAAATAAAGTAAATCTATAGTCCAGCCACTTAATAAACTGCCTAAGCGAGAATTTTTCACGCATATAAGAGAATTCTCGTCCATTTTCCTCCAACAGTCCACTACTACAAGTCTGCCAATTTAAGTCTACAAACTATTACTACTTAGCAATAGTGCAGGAAAAGAAGATAGCTATGGTATTAGAGTGGAACTCGACCTCTCACTCGCACATTTTTCTCTTCGTCCTATTAGTGTTCTTAGCAGACCGTTTCCTAAGAGGCTGGTTTATAAAAATGAGCTTATATATTATAGCTTACAAAGGAACAGAAAAAACGAACCAAGATAGATATTATGTAAATATTACTCTGAATAAGAGCCACAGAGTACGAAAAAAAATTTCAACAATTATAATGAAATCAAAAGAGAAATGCGAAAATGTAACGTTTCTTTATAATGTGTGTATGTCTCGGTGAGACCAAAATTAACGGTTTTTTTATTACACTCATGACTACCCGCAATTGTTAACACTGGATCTTATAAACGACTGTAAGATACTGTATACACTATACAGTATACAATATGTAGTATGCAGTATGCCATACTACATTTTTTTTTTTTTTTTTTGGTGTTTAACGTCCGACTATTGTGCACACTTGGGCTAATGCAGACGGTAAATACCATACTACAGATGGTTTTACTATGTTCATTATTTAAATTTCTCGTAATACTATTTTAATTTAAAATAATATTTTTTTTCCTATTTTGTAATTATGAAATTGTATTATTTAATATTATTTATACTTACTCAAACTGTTGTTTTAAAAAAATAAGTCCAAAGAGTGTTGTAGTACAACAAAAACGCCATTTTTACTTACTTTATAGTTACTGCCATAGACTAACTACTGAATGTTTTAACTTATATAATATAACTTATATATATATATATATATATATATATAAAGTATATTGTAGAATAACGGAACCTCTACATTTATGCATATGATACTCAAAATGTAGGCTATTTGAAAAACATTATCATGATAGTTTTTACAGTGTTAAATTTAATTTTAAAAACAATTAAGTTAATAATTATTTAATTAGATTTCATTGTAAAATCATAAAACAATATTAATAAAATTTTATTTATCTATTTCTAGTAACAAAAAAAATTATGCAACAAAGAAAAAATTCTAAAGAATTCTTATTTTAATCGATCTATCTATTGGTTCTGTTTGTATCGATTAATTCGAAAAACGATCCTGTTTTTCAGTTTTATCTTGACCATAGTGATTATTGTTAAGTGTAGTTTAAATTTTAGAACAATTATGTCTACTTTTTAAGTGCAAAAATTTATAAAAAATGAACTACTAATAACAACTAAGCAAAACATCTTTCTGCTTCCAGCATTATCATTGTAAGTTGTACGTAATAATAATTGTTTAGTCTACTTTAATTTTTCTAATTTTTTTAGGTTATGAAAGGTCATTATTATTTTTGTAATATATTGTGTCTAGCAGATATTCAAAATAATTTTAAAAATTCCCACAACTACTAATAAAAATTTTAATATTATTATTTCCAAAATTTACTGTAAATTAATATTAGATTGAGATTCACATGTTCAGCAGTCAGTCCAATGAAATTGGAATATTAAATAACGTTTTTAGTTAGTTAGAATTAACTTAAATTTAATTTTAGACAAAGTGAACATCGTAATTTAATAATTCACTTACCCAAAATTAAATGGTTGCAATTCAAAAGTCTGTAATTGTAATAAAACATTTAATCAGCTTTGATTACCAAATTATACTATAGTGTAAGTTGGATCATCCTACATTATAACTAAAGTACATTGCCTTATTATTAGAAAATAACAGTTTTTTCTTAATGTCCATGCTTTATTCGTTAGACTAATGAGGATGAGAGATTGGCTTTAAGAGAATGGGTAAGGCTTACAACAGTAACTGAAGTCTTGAATCTAGATCTTGAGTTGTATGTGGACATCTAGAGTAACAGAACATCGTAATCATAAAAACTGCTTCATTTTTTTTTAGGATGAGGTAGGCTGTACTTTTTTTCCTATGTATAGACTAAAACATTGAACAGACTTTTAGACATTCTCAGTATAGGATTTTTTTGAAAGTAAAAACAAAAAAATCAGTATTTTAAACATTAAATTCTTTTTTTTGTGTTAACGTCCGACTATTTTGCACACTTGGACTAATGCAGACGGTGGGATGATTTATAGCGTATGAAAATGCGAAGCCCTCGCCGGGAATTAAACCCGGATCCTCGGGATGAAAGCCTAGTACGCTATCCACTAGACCACCGAGGCGGCTTAAATATTAAAACACTATACACTATGATTTATATGGCTAATATCCAGTCACTGTAAATCAAGCATCTTAAAAAAATAAATAAATAAATCATCATTTATAATTTTTTTCAGTTTCAGTTTTACTCCTAATGGCAAGTGTTTATAAAGGTTCTTTATATTTTTATTGTGTTTAAACAGGCAGACAAGATCAGTTTATATCTTATTTTGCTTAAATTGCAGAGTATAATCCTAGACTATAAATATTTGCAGGAAACCAAA
Source organism: Callitettix versicolor (assembly GCA_022606455.1). Classification (NCBI taxonomy): domain Eukaryota; kingdom Metazoa; phylum Arthropoda; class Insecta; order Hemiptera; family Cercopidae; genus Callitettix; species Callitettix versicolor. The sequence goes on from CM040191.1 coordinate 52,660,038, forward strand.
CTGTGAAAACGTTAGTAATAAAAATGACTGATGACTCTTTCTGAGGTCATAAAAGACTATATATTTATAAAAAAAACTTTCAAATCAATTTTTACAGTATGTTTGTTACTCTATACAGTGTTGTATTTAGTTCCATCATTCTTTTTACACTTGTGATGGCCAAAGAGCAATGAGTTCAAATTAAATTTTCTTGTAAACAGGACAAAACATAAACTAAAGTCTGAAATGTTTGTCTAAGCATGTGGTAAATACCCCACAAATGTTTTAAGCTAATCAAGGACTTTTAGTAGTTTAAACATTGTATATAGGACTTTGAATTTATTGAAAATGACCAGTGTTCAAGTAGACCATCAACTGGCATCTGTCCAAAAAATATTGCCTGTGTTTTTGAATACATCTTTCAGGACAGACGATAAACCATCACCACAGACAATGTAGAAATGTTATTTGACATGCCGGCACAATTTGCCGAATTCAACGTGAGAAGAATTGCAGCTAAGTTTGTCCAACGATTTAACATTGGATTAATGTGCACGGAGAAGGGCAAGTCTGCACTGAGCTCTAAAAACATTGCAGAAGACCCAAACTTCTAGTCTAAAGAAGTTTGTAATAACAAGTGATGAAAGCAGGGTGTTGATTACAATCTGGGAACGACAATGATTGATTACCGTAAGGGAAATTCATGAAATCAAAATATTACAACTGACTTCTAAGAGAAGTCATGATAGAAATATTGGAAACAATGTATTGATGCAAACAGTACCTCCTCAAACAGTACCTCCATGTTTGAAGGAGGTATTTAAGTTTTTTATTCAAAGGAATGTTTGGATAGCACCTCATAAGTCATCATAAGTTTGAAAAAACAACAAAACAATTTAGTTCCACTTATATTAATAGGTCTAGTATCATTTTATTACAATAACCCAATCAACTTCATTTTAACTATTATTTGTCACTGCATATTTTAGGAAATTATTTAGATATAAGACACATTAAAGAAAGTTGACCTTTTTTTAATTGCTACTTCATATGCAAGTCTTCAAACAAAAATAATTGTGCTAAAACAAATCAGAAGTTATAGGACGTACTGCTATATGTGTGTGAAACTCAAAAACACATTGACAGAGAAATTAATGTGTTAATTAAAATTTACATCTACTGATTGTAAAATCACAATTTTAGAATCAAGGAGTTGCAGTTTTAACATTTTACGATCAATAATTTACATCTGTCTGTGCCAGTTGTCATTTTATATGGGCTTTAAAATTTGCAAATCATAAAATTATGCATGCAATTTTCATTTACCATAATGTAAATTGCATTAAGATCCATTAAGGAGTCGGTTAAAGATGACAAAAAGGGAGTACACAAAAAGCTCTTAAGCTGATGTGTCAAGGGCCACAGAGCCACTTTTAATCCCCAAAAAGGAAAAAAGGTCCCTTACCATCACAAATGCAACCCTAAATGTGTATCATTGCCTCATGATTATTTATTTTATGCATTATGAATTATATGTTAGGCTGCTATTAGGTATAGACTTATTATTCCTTTCTAAACTGTTATTTATCTTTAGCTTTTAATCTTCAATCTTGTGTTACGTAGAAATCCTGACTTGCCACATCCATAGGCTAATGATGAACTCGATTAAGCTAACTCATTTGCATTCCATTAACCAATCAACAGGCTTAGTTTATACAGGTTAATGAATTATAGTTATGTTTTTAAACTTGCACAGAAAATGTTTTACATGTTGTTTTTAATCTAATTTTTGGCATTGCTATTTGTTGTTATTTAGAAAGACAATAGCAAAAAATATTAGAATAAGGGAAGAACTAAATAAAGCGGCAGTTGCGCTTATTCTAAGTTTATGATTTTCTAATTATAAGCTGAACCAATACCTTATAAAACATAGAAATATAAAAATTGTTTTAGTATTAGCGTGTAAGAGCTAGGCCTTCAAACTGTGATTAAAACATTTAATTAGCAAATTTACTACATAAGACAATCAAGGTCGTAGTTTTAGGCTAGTTTGATTCAAATTTGGTACTCGAATTGATTTTGCTAATAACTTGAACGACTTTGTTATTCAGTAAAATCCATTCATTAGTTTCAAAATGGTCATTTATAATAATGCGACCAGCATCGTATCATATCTTCTTTTGTATGTGTATTTAAAATTTTGTTTTCAACATTATAATTAGCATAAACATTGCATAAATATGGATTATCAATAGGCTGGACTCATATACCATATTTTTTCTTCTATTTTTGTATCATTCAACGCAGTTCTTTATAAATTTTCTCCAATCTTTACATTTTTTTTGTAATTAAACAAACTTTTCTATGAAGTTCAACATGTTATATTGACTCCTTAGCATCATCAAGTAATAACTTTATTTATTACTGGTATTTTTGTGTCTCCCTACAATTCCTTATCCTCTCTTTTTACTTTTCAAGTCTTTTTCACTTCCCAAAAATTAGTCCTTCCTGTTTGTTAGGGCTTACCATTATTTTCTTGCTAGCATTTGATTATACACTAATCCAATCAATTTAGGCTCCTCCTTCCATACAATTTAGGCAGTAGATTTGGTTCCAGTCCAGTTTTTCTTGATTTTGCAAAATGTTCACTGTCCTCCAAAATTTAGTTTATTACATACTTTAAAAAAAATAAAAATTCTTTTATTGGGGGACTGTTTCTTTCCCATTAACAAATGTAAAGAAGGGTTTTAAGTCATATTGTCATAAGTTAAAAAAAAAAATAACAGTACAATTTTACTCTGTTATAATTGATTTTTTCACATTATTGGGTAGCAGCTTTGAAACGTCTAGAATAGGATATTGTTCGACTTTATTATATAATGGGTTTATCAATTTATTGTGAAAATTACGTCTAAAATGCCTAGTAATTTGGTTTCATTTCATAAAAACAATTTGCCGCTTTATAAAAATGCTTTTAGAATTTTGTCTTAATTGAAATTGGACACATAAATTAATTTAGAAAAAAATTTTGCCACATATTGTTTTGAATCAAAATTTCACTGTGAAAACAAAATGTATTAAATAGCGCCTATGGATTTATTTTTAGCCAGCTGAGTAATTAACAAATATTTTATTAAAGTAATTAGTGTAGTTTATTATCTGTAACAGCAGCTTATGAATTACTACGGCGTAGGATTAACAGCTGCCTAACCTAAATTCCAATTTTCCTATTTCTTTTAAAAGGTGATTCAAAATGATAAAATGATATTGTATAATACATTAACTTTTTGAAAAATATTTCTGTTAAAAATTTGGCCAGATTTGACAATTGTTATATGAAACTAGCATTTTTATTTATTTTTATAATATGGGTTAAGTATTAAATTATAAACAGTTTTTAATAACTAATGTGAAAGTCTCGAAAATTTTACTTTCCTACTGCCTCAGATAGAGTGAGTTTTATGGGGATATTTTACAAAATTTCAGTCTTCAATGTCTGATTTCTTTTTTTTTTTTTTATTTTTAAGACGAAGAGCACATAGAGGCTATTATCGTCTCCCTAAATGTAAGTGTGAGTGTATAAAAGTGTTCAAGTCGTAAGTGTAGTGTTGTAAGTGTAAGTGTGTGTTAAGACTCGGGTACCGCGAGAGACGTCTAAATCCTCTCAATAGTCCTCTCAATAGTGCTAGTCTGCACCCCTGCGGGGTCTATGTCTTTGAAATGAGCTAGTATTTAATGCAATCTCTTTATCATCCTATATAGACCTCAATTTTTTAAATAATTTTTAGTAACCACCTAGTGTATATAAGAGGAAACATACAAAATTTCATGGTTATTGATTCAATGGATTTTGATATACAGATAAGTTAGTGATATTCTGATTTTGTGTATTGTTTTATAATAATTAAATATAATAAAATGCAGTAAGGTAGGCTACAGTAATGTTACAATGACCCCAATAAAACCTTTATTACACGCCAAAGTATTATGTAATTACATCATTAGATTAATTGCAATAGCTTATTTTGCATAATATGGAAATCGGCAAAGAACAATAGCAATAAGCGAAACTGGAACTGCATAATGCACCTGAAAGCGTAATTTAAAGAGATAAAATTAATTGGCTCCGGTAACCACGGCTACTTTCTCCTACGTGAGCCTTGACCGCCTCCGAGACGGAGAGTAGAAGTGACGAAAGGGGCATCAACTTCCAGTCTGTGAGTGAGTCACGGCCATCCAGATACATTAAATCTGTTGAAATACATATAAATCATGACCAATTACATTTATTGTTAAGGCCGAAACTGTCATGCATTGGAACAGAATTAGGCTGAGACGACGGCTTTGCTGGGTAGTTCGTTTTTTGTACGTTCTTTCACGTGCTAATAACCTTAGCCTACACGCTGCCATTCGTTCTCGAGCATTCACTCCTTTTCATTCTTCATAATGTCAGTTATTTTGAGCAATTTATTTGGATATCCCGTTCGATTGTTTCAGGTTTGTTATTAGATTCTGAAGGGCATTTAATATTTTACATTTATTTGTCGATGTATACAGTGGCGTACGCTGGAAGATCAGAGTACCCCCCACCAAATTTCCAGCGAAAAAATAAAACAATAAAAAAACAGTATATTGAAATAATTGCCAAAGAAGTAAACTTTCCCATTATAGCTGCATAGTATTGTTTCTTTAGCCGCCTCGGTGGCCTAGTTGATAGCGTACTGGGCTTTCACCCCGAGGACCCGGGTTCGATTCCTGGCCAGGGCTTGGCATTTTCATACGCTATAAATCATCCCATCTTCTGCATTAGCCCAAGTGTGCACAATAGTTGGACGTTAAACACAAAAAAAGCAATATATGTATATATATATATATATATATATATATATATATATATATATATAAAGTATTGTTTCTTTAGTAACATTATCTTTTATTTCAACGTATTAAACGTACTAGAAGTACAGCCACCATTATAAAAAGAGGTTCGATATCGTAGGCTAAAGCCAAAGTAATTAGACTGTCTGCCGCTACGAACGCTGCAGTCTGCAAAGATAAGGGGAGACGTTTGAGAAAATAGTATCATTATCTATTTTAGGTCAACTGTAGTGTAACACTTTGCCGCAAAATGCCATCAGCAGTGAGCGCTCATACTCTCATAAGGGTTGACATTCTAGTAAGTTTATATTCAATTGATTAGCAGGTGGCATCTTGCGGTAGGTTGTTCAATTGCAGTTAAATAGATAGTAGTACTATTTTCTCGAACGTCTTCACTCCCTGTCCTTGCAGCTTGCAGCGCTCGTAGCGGCAGGCAGTCCAATTATTTGGACTTTAGCGTCTGGATATCGGCACGTTTTTTATAATGGTGGCCAGTCCGTTCATATACAGTGGTATTTCAGAGTGAGACCAGTCAAACTTTCCCAGAGCAGAAGCTGGCCGAAGCGTGATCAATTAATTATACTTGCTGTGCGTTGACGTGGCGCCCCTCCAAACATTAGCTATTGTTTAGTTAAAGAAAATATCCTCTTTTTGGTTACTGCACTAAATACAGTACTTGTCTGTACGCTTTTTATTTGGATCTTTATTGCATAGACTGCTTTAACTTAGACATAATAAAAATTTTAAAAAAATTAATGTTTACAATTTTATTAGAGAAACTGACGTTAGATTTATTCATTGTTATTATGGGGAATTCATTTGATAGGGGAAGTGTTTTTAAAAACAAATATAATTACTTTATCCTTTTATTTTAAAATATTATAAATACAGAATTAAATAATTAATTTATCTCATATCACACTTTCTACAAAATTTAATAAAGTTTTAATTGTTGAGAAAGTTTTCAAGGGTGTGGTTATTACTTAACCAAAACGCCCAAAACTAGAGTTAAAATTCCTAGAGTGAAGGATTGTTTTTCAAAATTTTTCTCTGTACTGGGGGTATTCCATATCATCGTCAATCCTCTGGATACACCACTGAATGTGTAGGTCTGATAGCCTACACGTGATTAGGTACTAGACAGACGCCAGACGTAATGAATACATTGTAATTAAACGTTTTGAACTCACAAACTCTGAACATACGTGTCTGATGGAATGATGACGTAACAGCCATTACGATTAGAATTAGAGCCGGGATTATTAAAATATATAACAAACTAAAAAATCTTTCATTTATAACATATATAACGTGTGGAAAAAGAATCACATTTGAAGGAGGATGTCATTCAAAATGGCATTAACGTATTGCAAAGGAGATTACAGACTTGAAATGATATGTTTGAAGGAAAATAACAGATGAAGAAGGATAACTCATTGGAAGAAGAATAAGCACATTTGATTTTTTTTTATAATTTTTATTATTTTAAGGCGAAAAGCACACTGAGGCTATCATCGCCTTCCTAAATGTAAGTGTAAGTGTAAAGTGTTAAAGTCGTAAGTGTAGTATTGTAAGTGTAAGTGTGTGTTAGACTCGGGTACCGCGAGGGACGTGTAAATTCTCTCAATAGGTGGAGCTAGTCTGCAACCCCCTAAGGGGAAGCACATTTGAAGTAGAATAAGACATTGGAAATATGATAACACATTTTAAGGACGTTACCACATTTAGGGGATACAATGGATGGAAGATAATACATTTGAAGGAGAATAATTCATTTGTAGGAGGATAACGTTTGAAAGAAAATATCACCGAAAGGAAGGACTATACATTTGAAGAAGGATAACACATGTATGGGATACATGGTATGAGAATAATACATTTGAAGGAGAGTAATTTATTGGTATGAGAATAACACATTTGAAACAAAATATCACAACGAAAGGCCATTAGAAGGAGGATAACACATTATTTGAAGGATGATTATACATTTGAAATAGAATAACACATTGGAAGAAGTGTTATACTTTGGAAAAATTATAACAAATTTGGAGGACGATACCGTATTTTAAGGAGATCAAGAGAAGGTAAGAAGATAATTATTTTTTTGAAAGACAATAACACATTGGAAGTTGAATTATACATTGGATAGAGGATTACACATTTGAAGGAGAATAACACATTGGAAGTTGAATTATACATTGGATGGAGGATTGTACATTTGAAGGAGAATAACACATTGGACGTTGAATTATATATTGGATGGAGGATTAAACATTTGAAGGAGAATAACACATTGAAAGTTAAATAATATATTGGATGGAGGATTACACATTTGAAGGAGAATAACACAATGGAAGTAAAGCAATACGATGAAAGGAAGATATCCAACGACACGGTAGTAAACCGTAGACATTTTTAGACGTGACAGCACTGTGTGGTTAGAATGCCACACGGTTATCCGTCGTGTGGTGCCCTGAGCTTCACAAGTGGAAGAGTCAGTGACGTTGAACGGTATTAATAATTCAATCGCCTGTTGCAAACTTAACACTTACGCGAGCGCCAACCAGTTAGATTAATTAATTATTGACATTGGTCAGGGACATACTGCGTTTTGACTGGAGCCAATCAAATTGGCCTCGGGATGCCAGTGGCAATGAATCGGTGTGTTGATTGGCCATCAGGGTTGCCGTCAGGAAGTTTAGCAATTTTAATTTCGCTTCCTTTTGTTCACTGTTATTGATTTATTCTTCACTACACTATGATTGCTGTTGTATTTATCTGCGTTTCGATATTTTAACTTCCCTAAATGTATGTCAGCGTTTTTACTTCCCTAACGGTATGTCAGAATTTTTACATTAGCCCCGTATAATTTTCCCCCTAAGTGTCTGTCAGCGTCGGCGTTTTTACAGTAACGCTTAATAATTTTGCCCTTATTGTATGTCAGTTTTTTTGCATTAGCGCCGTACAGTTTTTTCCTAACTGTATGTCAGACTTTTTACATTAGCCACGTGTAATTTTGCCCTTATTGTATGTCAGCCTTTTTACATTAGCCACGTATAATTTTCCACTTACTGTATGTCAAACTGTTTACATTAGTCAAGTGTAATTTTGCCCTTACTGTATGTCAGCATTTTTACGTTAGTGCCGTATAATTTTCCCCTTACTGTATGTCAGCCTTTTTACGTTAGCGCCGTATAATTTTTCCCTTACTGTATGTCAGCCTTTTTACGTTAGCGCCGTATAATTTTGCCCTTACTGTTTGTCGGCTTTTTCACATTAGCGCTGTGTAATTTTTCCCTTACTGTATGTCAGACTTTTTACATTTGCCACGTATAATTTTCCCCTTACTGTATGTCAGCCTTTTTACGTTAGCGCCGTATAATTTTGCCCTTACTGTTTGTCGGCCTTTTCACATTAGCGCTGTTTAATTTTGCCCTTACTGTATGTCAGCCTTTTTACATTTGCCACGTATAATTTTCCCCTTACTGTATGTCAGACTTTTTACATTAGCCACGTGTAATTTTGCCCTTATTGTATGTCAGCCTTTTTACATTAGCCACGTATAATTTTCCACTTACTGTATGTCAAACTTTTTACATTAGTCAAGTGTAATTTTGCCCTTACTGTATGTCAGCCTTTTTACGTTAGCGCCGTATAATTTTGCCCTTACTGTTTGTCGGCTTTTTCACATTAGCGCTGTGTAATTTTTCCCTTACTGTATGTCAGACTTTTTACACATTAGCGCTGTGTAATTTTTCCCTTACTGTATGTCAGACTTTTTACATTTGCCACGTATAATTTTCCCCTTACTGTATGTCAGCCTTTTTACGTTAGCGCCGTATAATTTTGCCCTTACTGTTTGTCGGCCTTTTCACATTAGCGCTGTTTAATTTTGCCCTTACTGTATGTCAGCCTTTTTACATTTGCCACGTATAATTTTCCCCTTACTGTATGTCAGACTTTTTACATTAGCCACGTGTAATTTTGCCCTTATTGTATGTCAGCCTTTTTACATTAGCCACGTATAATTTTCCACTTACTGTATGTCAAACTTTTTACATTAGCCACGTATAATTTTACTGTATGTCAGACTTTTTACATTAGCCACGTGTAATTTTGCCACTGTATGTCAGCCTTTTTACGTTAATTTTCCACTTATAATTTTTCCCTTTTACTGTATGTCAGCCTTTTTACGTTAGCGCCGTATAATTTTGCCCTTACTGTTTGTCGGCTTTTTCACATTAGCGCTGTGTAATTTTTCCCTTACTGTATGTCAGACTTTTTACATTTGCCACGTATAATTTTCCCCTTACTGTATGTCAGCCTTTTTACGTTAGCGCCGTATAATTTTGCCCTTACTGTTTGTCGGCCTTTTCACATTAGCGCTGTTTAATTTTGCCCTTACTGTATGTCAGCCTTTTTACATTTGCCACGTATAATTTTCCCCTTACTGTATGTCAGCCTTTTTACGTTAGCGCCGTATAATTTTGCCCTTACTGTTTGTCGGCCTTTTCACATTAGCGCTGTTTAATTTTGCCCTTACTGTATGTCAGCCTTTTTACATTTGCCACGTATAATTTTCCCCTTACTGTATGTCAGACTTTTTACATTGGTCAAATGTAATTTTGCCCTTACTGTATGTCAGCCTTTTTACATTAGGCACGTATAATTTTCCCCTTACTGTATGTCAGACTTTTTACATTGGTCAAATGTAATTTTGCCTTGTATGTCCCTTTTACTGTATATTTTCAGCTGTATGTCAGACTTTTACGTTAGCACCATATAATTTTTCCCTTAATATCAGTTTTAGTTAGCACTTTTTTTCCTTAGCGCTGTGTAATTTTGCCCTTACTGTATGTCAGCCTTTTTACATTAACCTCGTGCAATTTTGCCCTTACTGTATGTCAGACTTTTTACATTAGCCACGTGTGATTTTGTCCTCCTTTTTGTCAGATACATTAGCGCTGTGTACACTAGGTCGATGTGGCTAAAATACCGGTCAGTCTGCTGCTTATACGAACTGCGCCCCTCAAGGTCGTAGGTTAGAGACGAAGTTACTGCTGTGGCCTTCTCAATTCCGTTAACATGGAGCCCTAGTTCTCATTAGTCTAACTGAATTCTGAAAACTTTTACCTTGTTGTTTGCACTGCGTTGCTCGTAAAAAAAAATAGTAATAAATATTTGTGATAATGAGATAATATATTACTTTCTCTTTTCTCTTAAAATACGTTCTGTTTTTGTTTCTGAACTAAAATTAGATTTTTTTTTAATGACGCTAGATAACGTCAGGTAGGCTGTAATTTTCAGCTAAATACTGTATTTAATTTAAAAAGATCTAGCTAGAATTTTAAACACGTCTTCGAAGTTTTGACGTTCTTTTGGCCATCTACGTTACAAAATTTTAGATTTGAGGGTACCATAGTTTCGGTTGTCATTTACACACGCACGCACGCATTTATAATATAGTTACAAAATTAAAGTAAACGATATCACCAAATAGTACCATATAACTAGGTTAAACGCTAGAACAGTGTGACTAACGAATTTCTAAATCAAATGGTAAGATTGTTTTGGAACTTTCAAAAACTGATGCCGTTGGGATTTCTTAATCTAACTATGTTATTAGACTATTGTTAGAATGGTATGAAGAAACCAAGGACGTATTAAAGTGGGGCGAAGTGGCGACCGCCCTTCCCGAGACAAAAGAAATAAAATACACTATGTTCAGTAAAATGATCTGCCTTCCCTAGCTTCGTCAATTCTACTTTCGTTGACGCGTTTCAGAAAATCTCCATCTTCAAAAACTATATACTGGTCACCAATATTATGGCCCGTCCTATTTATAATTTTCTATCTCCACCTCGTACCCCTCCTCTATTCAACACGTGTACATTAAACCTGACGTGCTCGCTTCTGGCTGGCTCTTCAAAATCATATGATCGTATGATTTTGAAGAGCCAATCAGAAGCGAGCACGTCAGGTTTAATGTACACGTGTTGAATAGAGGAGGGGTACGAGGTGGAGTAGAAAATTATAAATAGGACGGGCCGTAATATTGGTGACCAGTATAGATATAGTTTTTGATGGAGGTTCTCCGAAACGCGTCAACGAACGTAGAGTTGACGAAGCTAAGGAAGGCAGATCATTATACTGAACATAGTGATAATAATCCCAGCAGAAAAGAAGAAGAATATAAAAAGAAATAAAATACAAAATGTAAAAGATCCCATTTGACTTCTTTAAAGTGGAAGTATCGCAGCTTCGAGTCAAGGATTCGTCTGAGGGTTCCGAAAGCCGTCATTATCCCGATCTCAACTTTGTATCGGGAAGTTTTGTCCGTGTGTACATATGTACGTCTGTGCACTTTAAAATGCTTGTACTGAGGGTGAGAACGGGGTTAATCAATTAGATATTTTCTCTCTTCTCTTCCTGCGTTAACCGCAACAGCAGAAAGATCTTTCTCGACTCTAAAATTGATCAAAACTTGGTTGAGTAACTTGCTTGGGCTAATTAGGACGAGGGATGAGCGTTAACGGTAAGAGTAGAGCAACTGGAGTAACTGCAGCTATGTATAAAAAATTAGAGACAGGTATATTGAGAAGAGGGGAAGTTATGTAAGTGGAGCCAGTTTTGCAAAAGTTTTTTTACGTAAAGTGCAGTAAATTGTTACACTTATTTTATATACGTTTTAAGTCTCAAAACAAATTAATATTGTTAGTTTTTGAAGGTATTATTTCAAAAATTGTCAACCCTTATGCGGCTATCTTTTAAATTGAATCACCCAGTAGGGGGTGCAGACTAGCTGCACCTATTGAGAGGATTTAGATGTTCCTCGCGGTACCCGAGTGTAACACACATTTGCACTTACAATACTACACTCACGACTTTAACATTTTACTTTGGCACATCATTTAGGGAGGCGATAATAGCCTCTTCCGTCACGAAGAAACTTTGTTTTGTATGAAGCAGTAAGAGTTTTTTTTTAAAAAAAGTAAGTAGATTTTTAGTAATAAAATTGCACTTTTTTTACACACATCACATTTTGTTATACTTTAGTTTCTTTTAATGAAAGGTTTTACAGATTCTTTCATTTCGACCTGTATTTTCATTTCTTAGCGAAGGCCATACTGTTCCGCATTTATCAATTCCTATTAGTTACTATTGTAAACAAATAACGAGACTAAAATGTTTCAGAAACGAACCAAACCTAATATTGTTTTATATTATTAAGGTGCTCTGCCCCTGCGGCTTTGGCTAGTTTCAGCACTTTTTTGGACCTTTTAAAAACAGCTTTAAACTGTTTTGCTTAAATGTAAGCCATAGATAACCAATTAAATAGGTCGCCATAGCTCCTAAAAATGAAATGCGGGAGCAAACGAGATAAAAAGTAGAAAATTGGCTTGATTTATTAAAATCGGATCATCTGAATTTGATGTATGCATATACATAACTTAAATCAAAATATCCAATTTGAAATAAAAGAAATTGCGGTTTGGGAGATTAGAAACATACAAAAATAAATATCAACCTGGTTGCAGTCACTTTTTTTGGGAGGGGTACCATTAAACACCGAATCGAAAGTTTCATTTATTTAAATTTTGTACACTGATTTGCCTGTTTAACGAATACCCATTGCAAATATGAGCTATTGAAGCGGCCATATCTAGACTCGGGATTTTTGAAAAGAGCGCGTATTTGACCTCTATATCACTTTTTGAGGGGGTCGTTAAAATTTGTATATATAACAACAAACACAGTTGTGTGTGTGTGTGTTTGGACAAGTTCGTTAACCAGCAAAATTCATTCAACAGTTTCAAAATGGCGATCGTTTCAAATCTTTTAAAAAAATTTTCGTATGTTTTTTTTGTCTTAAGTGATTCTAAAAATCTGATTTCACCGTCTTAATCAGCGTTAAAAACTTCGTAAATTAGCATTTTGAATTTTTAAAATCCGTTGAAATTAAGAAATGTTTTTGACGGTGGTCAGTATTTATTTTCGTATTTTCAATGTAATTTGAAAGTTTAAATTGCTAGCATTTGTGTATCTTAATGCTGATTATGATGGTGAAATTAGAATTTAAAAAAAGGGTAATATAAAAGAAAACTATTTTTGGAGATTAGCTTCTATCACGTCAGCTAGATAGCTGCAAGCCGCGATTACTTTTAAATATAACCAATATTTTATCAAAATCTTACGAAACGATTTTGAAATATTAGGCTGATTTTCTGGTACTGTGTATTTTGAGGCAGTAAAATCACGTGGATAAGATGAACGTTGTACAAACGAAATTGTAAAGCATACGATGTTTGTTCAGAAAATAACGGGAATTTTAATTTTTTGAACAAAATATTTATTTATTCTTCTGCATTGATGTTGTTCAAAATAGTCCCCATTGGAGATTATGCACTTGTGCCAGCGCTTCTTCCAATCCTCGAAACACTTCTCAAACTCGATCTTTGAGATAGCCTTTAGTTCTTTCAGCGATGCGCTTTTAATGTCATCTACGGCTGTAAAACGATGGTCCTTCAAGGTTCTCTTTATTTATGGAAATAGGAAAAAGTCACACGGAGCCATGTTTGGCGAATTTGGGCCAAAAATTCACGAACAAGCAATGAAGTGTGAGCTGGTGCATTATCGTTGTGCAAAAGCCATGAATTGTTTTTCCACAGATCCGAGCGTTTTTTTTCGGATTGCTTCACGCAAACGGCGTTGATCTTGTAGGTAGTGCTCCTTATTGACCGTTTCACCTGGTGGCAGGAATTCATGATGCACTATGCCATTAATATCGAAGAACACAGTGAGCATAACCTTCACGTTCGACCGCACTTGTCGAGCCTTTTTCGGTCTTGGCGAGCCAGAATGCCTCCACTGGGATGATTGAGCCTTAGTTTCGACGTCATATCCGTAAACCCATGTTTCATCACCTGTTATAATACGTTTCAGTAATTCTGCATCGTCGTTGACTTCATTTAGTGACTCCTGAGCAACTTCCATTCGCCGCTGTTTTTGTTCAAAATTCAACAATTTTGGAACGAATTTTGCTGCCACGCGTTTCATACACAAAACATTGGAAACAATGTCATAACATGATCCAATCGATATGTCAACATCATAAGCGACCTCTCTAATTGTGATTCGGCGATTGTTCATAACCATTTCTTTCATTTTTCCACGTTTTCATCGGTTGTTGATGTGCTGGGGCGTCTAGGGCGTTCGTCATCTTCAACGTCTTCACGGCCTTCTTGGAAACGCTTATACCACTCGTAAACTCTTGCTTTACTCATAGCAGACTCACCATAGGCCTTTGTTAACATTTCACACACTTTGTTACACTTTATTCCATTTGTTACGCCAAATTCGATACAAATTTTTTGATCCATTTCTTTTAACGAACGAAAATCGCCGAGCTCATAAAAACACGTCTAACCTTAGTGGCTGTCACAGACAAAGTCAACAATGAAAACAGCTGAAAGTTTTATCATACTTCAAGGGCATGTATACTAACATAATAAAAAAAAATGTTCCACAATCGGACTCTCCTAGCCCGCGAAATTTAAAAAGTCTCGTATAATGATAAATGAGTGTGAAGTTTTGTATCAGACTGTAGTAGTACAGTCGGTAATTAATGAAGCTGTTTTGTATATTGCAAGAGTGTGTTCTGGTCCAGACACGCAGTGATGTACGACGTCTGGACTAGGTTTTGCTGTTGGCGGAATTAGGCCTAGATAAAACAAGTTTATTTGTGGTGAACTTTCTTCGAGAAGTCGAGCACAAATACTGAAATAATCTAGGCAAGCAACTGGCTCGTTGACGTGATGGAAGCGAATTTCTAATTTGTTTTACCTTGTAATCATTTGAACGTGTGATTTCACCGCCTTAAAATCTGCACGGTAGCATTTTAGAATTTTATTGAAAATACGAAATTGAACCTTGGCCGCCGCCAAATTAATTTCCTCAATTCAAATAAGTTTTAAATGATAATTTGTGCGGATTTTAACGTTGATTACGACGGTGATAGGTTTTCAAAAGTGCGTAAAATAAAACAGTTGTGATTTTTTAAAAGATTTAATATTTCCGCCATTTTTAAAGTGTTGAACATGTTTTGCTGGGTAATGAAATTGTTCAAACTATTAACACAATTTTTTGTGTGCCAGATTTGAATCAAATTAGACCTGAAATTACGAACGCGACACGAACGTACGCATGCGCACACTTATTTATTTCAAAGTTCTGGGTCTAGATAGAGTGGTTACTTTGTTTAATATCCCTCTGAATGTGGTATGTTACCGAAATGTATATCTGATAAATTCACTAGTCTGATACTATTTTTTTTTATAACAAATTGATCTCATGATAGTTTATAGCTAGTGGGTTTCCTTTCTTGCATTTATAATCAGCTGGTAATTTAAGTAGACAATACACTAGTTTACTGTTATTGAGAACTTCTCACCATCACATAATCGATGTGCGATATCTATTGATAGAAAAGTTTTAATAACGAATTCATACACCAACAATATTTGAAGACAAGGTGTTTCCTGAAGTAGGTAGTGCATTAGAATGCGGAGCGGAGTTGCGCTGAGCTGAGCGAACGACGTATTTAAAACATAATCTATTTTTTCTAATGTAAGTGCGGCCACTGAAAGTGTAACGGAGTCAAGCGTAGCCTTGTATTCTGTCTAGGTTCGGTTTTCAAGCTGACTGCTTCCCCCACCACGCTGACCACGTCTCCAAACTTATTGTCTCTCGTTACCTAGATTACCATTGCCTAAGTTAAACATAATAGTTTCCTAGCATCCGTTACAGTAGGTCTAAATATTTAGATTTAAAAGATACAAACGCTTTCTTTAAACTGGCTCCGCTTTTGGCTGCATCCGTCTTCATTCTGCTCAGTTCTCCATTTGGTGGCCTTAAAATGCCAAAAATACTTGAAGACAAATGTTTTCTTTAGGAAGTAGATAGTGTTCCAGTATCGTAGACATTTACTCTATCAAAAATATAGTAAGACAGCTGTTTCCTCTAAATGGTAGTTTGTGTATCGGCATCTAGTGGACAGCTGATCTAGCAAAAATACTTGAAAACAGCTGTTTCCTCTTGGAAGTAGTTAGTGTACCTGTATCGTGTAGACATTTACTCTATCAAAAATATAGGAAGGTAGCTGTTTCCTCTAAAGAGTAATTTGTGTATCAGCATCTTGTGGACAGCTAATCTAGCAAAAATACTTGAAAACAGCTGTTTCCTCTTGGAAGTAGTTAGTGTACCTGTATCGTGTAGACATTTACTCTATCAAAAATATAGGAAGACAGCTGTTTTCTCTAAAGAGTAGTTTGTGTATCAGCATCTTGTGGATAGCTGATCTAGCAAAAATACTTTAAGACAGCTGTTTCCTATAGAAAGTAGTTAGTGTGCTAGTATCGTGTAGACATTTACTCTATCAAAAATATAGGAAGACCGCTGTTTCCTCTAAAGAGTAGTTTGTGTATCAGCATCTTGTGGACAGCTGATCTAGCAAAAATACTTTAAGACAGCTGTTTCCTATAGAAAGTAGTTAGTGTGCTAGTATCGTGTAGACATTTACTCTATCAAAAATATAGGAAGACAGCTGTTTTCTCTAAAGAGTAGTTTGTGTATCAGCATCTTGTGGATAGCTGATCTAGCAAAAATACTTTAAGACAGCTGTTTCCTATAGAAAGTAGTTAGTGTGCTAGTATCGTGTAGACATTTACTCTATCAAAAATATAGGAAGACCGCTGTTTCCTCTAAAGAGTAGTTTGTGTATCAGCATCTTGTGGACAGCTGATCTAGCAAAAATACTTTAAGACAGCTGTTTCCTATAGAAAGTAGTTAGTGTGCCAGTATCGTGTAGACTCTATCAAAAATATAGGAAGACAGCTGTTTCCTCTAAGAGTAGTTTGTGTATCAGCATCTTGTGGACAGCTGATCTAGTAAAAATACTTGAAGACAGCTGTTCCTCTTGGAAGTAGTTAATGTGCCAGCATGGTGTTGACATATATTCTATCAAAAATATAAGGAGGCAGCTGTTTGCTCTAAAATGTAGGTAGTGTGCCAGCATCATTGTATGAAAACAGCTGTTTTTAAAAGGAAATATGTAGTGGGAACAGTACTCTGCAAAAAATAATGTAGTGGTTGGAGGAAACGTTTACTAGTGTACTCTACCACTATTATCCTATAGTAAACCGGGTTTGAGCTATAACCTTCCTCTCGAGTTAAAAGTACTCTACTAATCGTCATTAATACACCATCCAATTCGTACTAAGAATTAAGGATCCGCGGGTTTTCCTCAGTTGTAGTTAGTAGAACTGGACTTGTCTCGATGTTAATTTAACCAAGTAATTAGAGCATTGTTTATTATTAGGTCTTGGAATCATTGTACTTTACTGGATATTACGTTACAGTGAGTCATAGTGTCACTGGTTGTCTACGGGCATCGGATTACTGTCCGACATTGGTAGCCTGAATTTTTTGTTCGAGAGCGGAAAAACCCTTCACAAAACTCCTATGGTCGTCCGTTGGAACGTATTAGATTGGAAACAGCATTTAAACTATATTCTTTGTTGTGCATCTTCTCTAAAACTGTCTTAGGGCCCACTTTAGACAATAATTTAATATTCTGTTTTTAAAATAGAAATTATGGTAATATTACTATTTATTTGGACATTTTGCCATCATTTGTGTGTATAAAAACAATGCATAACGTTTCAAGTGTATGGATTAACTTTCGTTTTTAAGTGCCTAACTTAAATCCTAAATATTCAGCCAAAACATAAGTTGCATTTTGAGAGAGGAGTAACTGCGACTCTGTGGCCTCTGATACGTCAGCTTGAGTTTTTAGTGCCTAACTTAAATCCTAAATATTCAGCCAAAACATAAGTTGCATTTTGAGAGAGGAGTAACTGCGACTCTGTGGCCCCTGACACGTCAGCTTGAGTTTTTAGTGCCTAACTTAAATCCTAAATATTCAGCCAAAACATAAGTTGCATTTTGAGAGAGGAGTAACTGTGACTCTGTAGCCCCTGACACGTCAGCTTGAGTTTTTAGTGCCTAACTTAAATCCTAAATATTCAGCCAAAACATAAGTTGCATTTTGAGAGAGGAGTAACTGCGACTCTGTGGCCCCTGACACGTCAGCTTGAGTTTTTAGTGCCTAACTTAAATCCTAAATATTCAGCCAAAACATAAGTTGCATTTTGAGGGGGGAATAACTGCGGCTCTGTGGCCCCTGACAAATCAGCTTGAGCTTTTCGTTTACCCCTATCACTGTACGTTAAAGGAGCTCCAGAATCTTGTATAAGATGTCCTGGTTGAACTCCTGATCTGGTTGCTGAGATCCAAAGAGTCCCCTTCTTTTGGTCTCTAGGACCTCGCACTCAAGGAGTATGTGTGCTGCGGTTTCAACACCCTGCCAGTACAAAAGACACAGGCGAGATTTGTAACAATCCCACCTTACGTTGCTTATATTTAAGGGATCGGCAGATTTCAATAACCATGAACAAGTAGACCCCCTCCAACGGGTGTTGGCACGTATGTACATCAGTCAGTTATTTACTGTTGTCTTGATTTCATCTTTTGGGATACGTATTTCTCAGCTATTGTGTAGCTCTTGGTAACTTGTGATTTGTTAATCGCATGAAGTCTTTAGTTTTATTTCTGATTTTACCACTGAAGAATCTGTCTTTATTGAAGTGAATACTTCTTATGGCGGGGTATGGATGTATGTTTTGCACGGGGAAAAAATTCAGTTTGCCGTCACGCATCACGCTCTTATATATACTTTTGTTTTAAAATGTATTTTTGAAGTGAAAACTTGTATGTTCGCCCCATTATATTACTTACCCAGTCCAACTTAATTATTTTGTTTTGTGTCAAGTGTTAACTGTGTAACAGTGACGTTTTATACGTTATTATATATTGGTAGGTGTGAATAATAAATATTTAAATGCCATTATACTACTTACCCAGTGTAACTGAATTATTTAGTATTCAGTTTTGTGATATGTGTTAACTGTAGGCTACAACAGTGACGTTTTAATAATATTTTATACTTCTTAATATAATATTTTAAATTTGAAAGTTTATGTGTATGTTTTTGTGTTATTCAACCACACATTAACTACTGGACCGATCGAGATGAAATTTAAAATGAACATGGTTTAGGTACCTGAGATGGACATAGATGTATTTCCGTTTTAAAAATTTGAATCCCTGTTATTATTTATTATAAAATTATTGTTTATAAGCTTACATTTGCAATGATTTTAATTGAATCAGTCTTATAATTCCAAACAACCTGCATTTTTTAGTTTTAAAGTACTTTAACGTAGGCTTATTTTCTAAATGCATATTTAGCTTTTAAATTATGCGCTTGAGGAAGAGAGGTACAGTGGAGAAATAGTGTACTGTTTTTATGTACATAAATGATGGCAAATGACTGAATAAACAGTAATAATAACATAATCCATTACCTTCGTCTTGTCTACAAATATACGGATTTTTTTCTCATGTTTACAAAGAGAGGTATGTTTACAAATTAGGTATGTCGGCTCAAAGTTCTCATTTTTAGGTGGAGAACTGAAAACGTATGTATCCGCGAATCGCCATACTTTATTTTCTTAAGCGAATAGCACATACCTAATATTTCAGGCCTCGGGAGAAAAGAATAGCCTACTCACCATATTTACTGTATACACCTAAGTTGTATCGTTAGAAAATAATAGCTCTGTGTTTAAAAAAAAAATGTGTTAGAGTTATATTGTGTAGCTTATATTGTATAGAAGTAGAAATTGTATTTTGTAATACACCATTAAAATCGATTAACGATAATGGGCACTTTTTGTTTAGGTCTTCTGAACTTATAAAAGTACTTCTGGAATTATGCTTGGCTGCGCCCGACCAAAGAGCTAATGGCAGGACCTATTCACTAAGTTTTGGTAAGCTACTTAATGCGCATTTATCATCGACTTGTTTCGTTCTTACGAGATATTATGATCTTTAAAAAGTCCTAAAGCAATCATACTGTTCCAATTTCGGACGTTGTATGATCTAGTATTATCTGTATGTAACAGAAAATACCAAACTGTTAAGAAAACTGTTTTTCTATAAACGACAAACAAACTGCTTTTTCAAACGGAAACAAGCAGTTTGATTTGGACTGGTTATGATTTGTTAAACAATGAACGGCTTTCCGCACTACCACACCTACGTTCTATTCGAACGTTGGCGCAAGCGCTAAAACTGTTTTCCTGCTAACTGCTTTTCTTCTACCTGCTTTTATGCTTTTTCCCTTTATTTCAAAGTTGCTTGTTGCTTGTAGTGAAGTAAGAACTGTTTGGTCAATGTCAACGTTTATCTCTATTTTGTTGCGAGTTGTAGTAATAACCTCTCACATTTTGTAGATACAGAGCCTAATTTTATTTAAACTAATTTTTTATATTTATTATCAATCATCAATATTTTTTAATCAACTAAAACTATTCTAAATCGTTTGCACTTTGGTAAATATGCAAAGGACTATTTAATTTTTAAGTAAAAAAAAAGAATGCTTCTATTAGAAATTCATTGCATTTCGTAAATTTAAAATGGCATACATAATTATTACGTTTTGAGAATGTAATTTAATTATTACTACACTTGTAAGGATTATTCTTTCCTTTCTAAATGCTTTATACCCAAAAACAGTTAAGGTCATTGTGGCAGTGGCAATGAAAAAGTAGTCTTAGAAAACTGAACGTATCTGCTTTATGTTTTAGCTGCTAATACAACTTTGAGTTTCAGTTTTCTAAACCTGTTTTTCCCAACTGTTTTAAAAAGCAGGTTTTTTTCCTCAACAAACAGTTTGTTGACGTTTTGTGAAAATAGCAGAAACGCCCACCTCTAGTATTTACTGAACCAAAATTAAAGGTTGACTCATAAAAAAGATGTCGCAATCAGCGCGTCCAACACCTAAACAACTGAGGCGCGAATAAGCATCATGCTTCAAATTGAACTTTGTAGGCAGACAACTCCAACGTTTTGCGCTTCAGATCTTTTGTTGTTGCCGTTGAATATAAACTTAGCCGCCTCGGTGGCCTAGTGGATAGCGAACTAGGCTTTCACCCCGAGGACCCGGGTTCGATTCCCGGCCAGGGCTTGGCATTTTCATACGCTATAAATCATCCCATCGTCTGCATTAGCCCAAGTGTGCACAATAGTCGGATGTTAAACACACACAAAAAAAAAGAATATAAACCTACTAGAATGATAACCCTTAGAAATACGTGAGCGCTCGGTATTGGTGGCATGGGTTCGATTCCCGGCGAGGGCTTGGCATTTTCATACGCTATAAATCATCCCATCGTCTGCATTAGCCCAAGTGTGCACAATAGTCGGACGTTAAACACAAAAAAAATCGACTGTTTAATTACAGTTGAATAGATAATAATACTGTCTATTTTCTCAATCGTGCAGCGTTCATAGCGGTAGATAATCAAATTACTTGGACTTTAGCCGCTAATATCTAGCACATTTTTTATAATGGTGGCTGTACTTCTAGTCCGTTTATATTCAATGGTATTGCGCAACGAAGAATTAAAATTCCCTTAAAGCTGTACGAGTTGATCTACGAGATCTACATGTAAAAACCACTTTCACAAACATCAACGCTTTTTCTATAATACTAGACCTAACTGAATGTATCAAGTCAACAGTAATTTCAGTCTGCTTGACTTTTTTTACGTCATCTTTTAATGCTGTCAATCTTTGGTGTGTGTCTTACATGCTTCTTTTGAAATTTTGATTCTTGGAACCTTTTGAAGTTTTTCTTGTTTCGAGATCCATGTCCAATGTTTTTGACGGTTTGTTTGTTGCTATGGTAACATAACCAATACAGTAAACATTACCATTGAATGATCTATTCTCAACCCCTATCTTCTCAAACGTCTCCATCCTTGCAGTTTGCAGCGTTCGTAACGGCAGATAGTCCAAATACTCGGACTTCAGCCGCTGATATCGAGCACGCTTTTTATAATGGTGGCTGTACGTTTGAATTCAATGGTATTGCGCATTGGAATTAAAGTTTCCTTGAAGCTCCATTCCCAATGTTTTAACGGTTTGATTGTTGCTATAGTAACCAGCAAACTAGGTTATCATTACCAACAAATGCAAACACACACTTTCACAACTACACAAGCTCAGCTGACATGATTTATCAGGAAAATATGTATTATGATTGTAATTACTTGCAGAAGTACTTCATTATAAAGCTAGGTGGCCACTAAATATGAGCGCAGCAGAATAAGCATTCAAAACCTAACCTATTGTTTTAATGTAACTGCGGCCACTGAAAGCGTAATGGAGCTGAGCAGAGTCCGCTCCACGTAGCTTCGACTCTGTCTAGGTTGCTTTTGAAGTTGACTCCGCTTCCCTAACACGCTTGCTGACCACGCATCCAAACTTATTATTTCTCGTTACCTAGGTTACGGGTTGTAAACATAGTAGTTCCTAGAATGCGTTACAGTAAGCCTGAATATTTAGATTTAAAGGTACAAACGCGTTCCTTATACTGACTGAACTCCACTTCCGGTTGCCGTTCATCGTCATTCCGTTCCGTATTTGGTGGCCGCTTGGTGAAATCAGTTCAATCGGGAGTGTTGTGGACAGCTGATCTAGCAAAAATACTTGGACAGCTGTTTCCTCTTGGAAGTAGTTAGTGTGCCAGTATCGTGTACACATATATTCTATCAAAAATATAGGAAGGCATCTGTGTCCTCCAAAGAGTAGTTTGTGTATCAGCATCTTGTGGACAGCTGATCTAGTAAAAATACTTGAAGACAACTGTTTCCTCTTGGAAGTAGTGTGCCAGCATCGTGTAGACATATTTCCTATCAAAAATATAGGAAGGCAGCTGTTTGCTGTAAAACGTAGCTATGTTTTCATTGTAAAACGTAGCCAGCATCGTTGTATGAAAACAGCTGTTTTTAAAAGGAAATATGTAGTGGGAACAGTACTCTGCAAAAAAATAATAGAGTGTTTGGGGGAAACGTTTATTAGTGTACTCTACCACTATTATCCTATTGTAAACCGGGTTTGAGCTTTGTACACTCCCGGTATCGTATATGTTACGTAATACACGAAGTCATATGTTCTCAAATCAGTTGCACTTTTTATAATTGCAAGTGTTCTCAGTAGACTCGCTAATCTGTAGCTGATACACAGATAGTTGTTAACGTAAATCTTTCACGTACTTGTAAAACGATGACGTAATAAGTTCGGGTATTTCCGTATTTTCAAACTGTTTTTTCGCAATTTTACGTAGCGTAATCGAGGAAGAGTTCCAAGAATCGGACCCAGTTTACTGCCCTCGTGGCTAATTAATAACGAAAACTTTCGTGAAACGGTAATTTATGTATTCTTAGAAGCAAACCGATTCCAGATGCTCCTTTATCGCAGAGCAAAGTGAATTACGGCCGTACTAATGTAGTGTTATCAATACAGTATGTTTTTATGTTAGCCGGAAATATCTGCAAGTCTTTTAAGTGAGATCGTTGTAAAACGTTTTAACATAACCTATGATGAGAATGATTTCAGTTTTATTAGTGAATTTCCATCGGGAGGTGAGCTTTTGGAGCCGCTTTCGTCGTAACACCCAGATCTGAAACCATATAATGTGCCCAAATATATATATATATATATATATATATATATATATATATATATATATATCTTCTCTCTTTATTTGTTTCACCCAACTTTGGGGTACACCAAATCAATCACTTTTTAATGTTCTGTGCCTTCCTCGTAGCCCAGTATTACTTCAGACGTTGTGATCTTGCTTTTCTTTCTTCGTCAGACATTTGGATCGTTCGCTTGGATTTGACTTTGCCTTGGAACCGTTGCCTCTTGTCCTTGGTTATTGTTTTGGTTGTTCTGTCCATGAGCATAGTGTCAGTGATCTGCAGTTCTGTTATGTCTTTCTCCGTTTTTCTAAACCAAAGTGGTTTGGCTCTTCTACTGCGAAAGTAGTCAAAAATTTTTTTGGTTAGTCTATTTTTGTCCATTCGGAGGATGTGCCCATAAAAATCAATTCTCCTTTTTCTTATTGTGTCTGATAGTGTTTCAGTTTTTTGGTAAAGAGTTTCATTACTGATGTGGAGTAATTTGTTGTTACGGAATTGGGGCCTAAGATTTTTCCCCCCATATATATATATATTTTTTTTTTTTTTTTTTTTTTTTTTTTTTTTAACGTCCGACTATTGTGCACACTTGAGCTAATGCAAACGATGAGATGATTTATAGCGTATGAAAATGCCAAGCCCTGGCCGGGAATCGAATCCGGGTTCTCGGGGTGAAAGCCCAGTACGCTATCAACTAATCCACCGAGGCGGCTGAAAGAACTAAAGGCTATCTCAAAGATCGAGTTTGAGAAGTGTTTCGAGGATTTGAAGAAGCGCTGGCACAAGTGCATAATCTCCAAAGGGGACTATTTTGAAGGCGACAACATCAATGTAGAAGAATAAATAAATAGTTTGTTCAAAAAATTAAAATTCTCGTTACTTTCTGAACACAACTCGTACCTCATTTTTTTCAGTTTCGTACAGTTATGAATAAGACTTTATACCGGGATACGCCTATATGAAATCACTAACGCGTTCTGTTGACTGAAATATGAGTTAAACTTTTTTAGGCTCTTATCCGTCTATGTGTGTCGTTATCTTAATTTTTACTTATAAACAATGTAACCGATCACTATAATTTGGCAAAAATAATATCATATAATTTGACCGAAATCACGGTCCGAAATGTGCCCAAATCGTGTAACTATTAGAACTTTAGCCTCTGTGATATCGAGCAAGCTTTTTATAATGGTGGCTTTTCTTCTAGTCTGTTTATACTCAATGACATTGTATTAAATAAAAAAAAAAACTTTAAGAAATGTTTAATTCAATTATTCGATTACAACGAACGCCGTTGTGCTACATGCCCAAGCCCAATCGTCTTAATTTTTATAGCATTAACAATTGGCAATTTTTTTTATTAAGACCTATAGTGCGTTTAGTTGTTTGTTTATTTTAACACTCTAGCATTTGTACGTTTTAGATTAAATTCAAACTTACAAAAACGTAACTTTTTAATCTTATACGTGTTTTAAAAATTCTAATTTTTTCCAAATATTCTGAGTGATCGTTATTTTGTAACTGATGAAAGGTGTTTGCTGAGCTTTCTCAAGAAAATTACCAATACAATTTGCGTGCCAAGTTCGATTTTCGCGTGACGAAATGTTCGTTTGCATGAGGTTAGCGTTTTGAAAGCAGCGAGACTGCTGCGTGCCGCGATTATTATTACGAAACTACTCACGGTCACTGACTGACTTAGTGACCCACATTATTTCGTACTGTCAGACAAGCACCTCGCGTTTGAAATACTAATCTTTGCCAAAATTCTAATTTTTAAACTAGACCTAGAATAAGTTTCCCCCGGGCATTACAGGATTGGCCGTTGTTGGATCTACCCAGCCGTCCTTCACAATGGGCCAAGGCCGTCAGGTTGGATTAGGTGTTGCACACAGTGAACGTGCATGGTGGTCCGTACCTCGTGAACTTGAGTGACCTCTGTCCTGCACGGCGATGAATCAGGGAAGGCCATCCTGGACGTACGCTCGGTTCCTTTCATTTGAGGCTCCCTACTCTCTAGGAGAAAAATCTTACCAGCTTCGGTTTACGGTCTCGATTTTTTGAACGATTTCAATGAAGTTTGTGATCATATGTCAATGTTTCAAAAAAAAAAAGAAAAAATGCAGTCCCTAATCTAAGTTTAAATAACAATAGTCTCAGGAAGAAATAGTGGAAGTCTGGGCGTGTACCAGGTCGGCCGCAGGCACTCTTCCGGTTCGGAATGGTGAGAAAGTATGAAGTTCGAAGTCTTCTTTGAAGTTGGCTGGATCCCTCCTGTTTCTACCCGAGAAAGTTGTCTTGTAGAGTTGTGTCCGGAATGTCGGCAGACTGAAATATAATTGTACTGTAGTGGATGGTACTCCCCGATGTTTGTACTCGGCGGGAACCGTAATTTCTCAGAAATCCATTGTTGAAACCAGAGAAAGAACGCGCACCAGTCAGGATGAAGCTATTGTGTACGTGATTTGCGATGTGATGCGTCGGCAGTAATGCCTGGGCAGAAATGTATTTAGACCCGAGGTACGCGTGCACTGCGAACAGATAAAGCGAGTTTGGTTGACGGGAGAAATGTGAACTAGGTTCACGGGCGTAGGCTGTTTGAAAGCCGGGAGAAGTTAGAGAAGTTAGCGTGGATGTTTTCGGAACTGGGTTGTGTAACTGAGTTTCTATGATGTTTAAGCGATGACAAACTCTAATTTCAAAATCGTTTTAATTTTGGTGTAATGTAGTTCTTTGACCAAAATTTGAGAAGATTCTGAATAACTGATTTTGGAAAATTAGGTTTGGTTTTTTCTACAGATAGCTTCCAACAAGATTTTCTGGAGGCGCGCGCTTTGCTTGGATGCCTGTTTTAATCAAATTTATTAAAAGGGAGAAAGTGTGTGCAGTGTCTTAGTACCATTTACTTTCTGAATGGATAGAGGTCAGTAACTTTCAAAAACTGCTTGGGATACCTATTTCGTAAGCAAGGTGTAGGGCTTGTTTACACTGTAGACACTTGACCATCTAGTGCTGTCCCACGTGGGCAGGACATCTCGCCGTCGTATATTTGAAGATCATGTCCAGGAATGTTTCGTACTGTAAATGCAGTATGAGCTGATGTAAGTAAAGGTGTAATTTACCTAATTTTATTCTTTTTCTAGTTTCACGTCTCCGTCGCTATTCATTGTACAAAAAAAAAAGCTTTAAAAACAGTAAAATCTATAGCTGCAACGAAGGGAACCTTTTGTTTTCGCTGTAGAGAGAGTTCAACAAAAACGTGTATAAAATGTGTTTATGTTTGTAAAACGTGTTATACACTATTTTTAGTTCGAAGTTTTGAGTGCAAAATTTTATTGAAATAATACTGTATGACGTACAGTCTTTAAAAAAACAATATTTATTAAATAATACTTTATGAATAATATACTATAGTAGTGAGAAAAAGACAATATTTTGCCGAAACTACTGCATAACCGCTTCGTCAATTCCTTTAAATTCTTGCTTTCGAATTTTCTTGAAGCCGTTTCCTTGATTATAATAAACCATCCTTATTTTAGTTTTATTTTTCATATCGTTCCATCAGAAAAACTAGTTAAATAAACATTTGGTCAAACATCTTGCTCGTCATCTTTCTCGAACTCATGCAAAATTGTAACTGTTAAACTGTGTCCACACTAAGCAAACATCCGTCAAACATGTTGGCCAAACACGTTCGCGCAGATAAATAACTACGAACATTTCCAGTTTGTCCCAAAAAAAATGTTGGGACAAACATAATTGGACAAAATTATGTTCGGCATTTGAACAGTCTCCTTCAGCACTTCCACGTGAGATATATTTTTGTGGAAGGTTAAGTGTATTATTAAGTAACGGATAGAGAAGTGCGGTTACGACTACGTGTTTTGCAACTGCTTTCGTTGGATGAACAAAAAACGTCGACGTAGGTGGTTTTATGTATCCCTGGGTGTATTTTTGTCAGCAAAAAAAACTTAATATTTCAAAACCCACCAAGGTTTTTTCTCTAACTGCTTTTCTTCTACCTGCTTTTATGCTTTTTCCCTTTATTTCAAAGTTGCTTGTTGCTTGTAGTGAAGTAAGAACTGTTTGGTCAATGTCAACGTATAAACTCTATTTTGTTGCGAGTTGTAGTAACAACCTCTCACATTTTGTAGATACAGAGCCTAATTTTATTTAAACATATTTTTTATATTTATTATCAATCATCAATATTTTTAATCAACTAAAAATATTCTAAATAGTTTGCATTTTGGTAAATATGCAAAGGACTATTTAATTTTTAAGTAAAAAAAAATGCTTCTATTAGAAATTCATTGCATTTTGTAAATATAAAATGGCATACATAATTATTACGTTTTGATAATGTAATTTAATTATTACTACACTTGTAAGGATTATTTTTATCCTTTCTAAATGCTTTATACCCAAAAACAATTTAAGGACATGATGGTAATGGGAATGAAAAAGTAGTCTTAGAAAACTGAACGTATGTGCTTTATGTTTTAGCTGCTAATACAACTTTGAGATTCAGTTTTCTAAACATGTTTTTTTCCAACTGTTTTAAAAAGCTGCTTTTTTCCTCAACAAACAGTTTGTTGACGTTTTGTAAAAATAGCAAAAACGCCCACCTCTAGTATACTGAGGAAGATCGTAGAAGATCAGGAAGTGCGCACGTGTTTCGCCGCTATAGAGAGATTCCTGGTATTTTGTTGACATCGATAGAGAAAGTTACAATATATATTTTTACTATAGGAATTGGAAGGGACACACACATTTTGCCGTTATAAAGAGATTTGCAATAGAGAGATTTTACTGTAGTATTTTAGGAAATTTTTGTCTTCTAAAAGTCGACAAATATCTGTTTTTCGATATTGTACCCGAAAAAACTTATCGGTGGAAAACTAAAAAAGGGCCGATTTTCGACGGTTTTTCCCAAGATGGCGGAGGAGGGGGAGTAAGGAAAATTGGATTTTTTCTGCTTAACTGACCTATACACCTTATCAAACTACCCTACTTTTTGTACAGTAAACCCCACGGTATATAGATACACAGTAGGGGCCACGCGCATGCCCCCCCACCACTTGCCGGCTGAAGTACGTCATCGAATCCCTGATCGAATCTAGCTCAGTAGAAAACAATTTGTAATGTTAGTGTTAGTAACTGTATTACAGTAATTACAATAATAATTCCCTATATCTAACATTAATAACGCTGTTAATTACTTTACTTACTGAATTCGCTCATTGTCAAAACGGAAACTTTTTATTTTATACAATATTACATAATATTAAAGTAAAGTAAATTATAGCTTGAAAAATTCCAGGTTATTTTTTGTTTGAAAGTTAAAAGCACATCACACTATGAATTACGTATCTGCGGATTTTCGTAATAATTATGTGGTTGACTGTGAAAATGCACATCTCAAATAAAAAATTAACAACAAATTAAATAGCAAATAGGCGTATGCCTATTATGCAAACAGTAAAATAAAACATACGTATTTCTTAGAACTTATGTTTCAACACATATTATCAGAAAAAATATTCTTAAACTTAGTAACATTGCTTTGTAAAGCCACATTTTTATTTTTAACCGAGGCCAGTTCTTGTAATGCAAGTTGAATATGTTCATTCAAAAGTAAATTTTCATTTCTTAAACATTTCATTTCCTCTACAGAGGAATTATTTACAAAGATATTTGTATTAAAATTACTGACTAAGGAAGGGTGGGTTTCATTACAGAATTACACGTTACAATTGCACCAACGTCATTTCCATTTACAGGTGATTTACCTGGTAGATTTCCATCGGACTCGTCAATAAGTTTTTTTAATGTTTCTTGGTTTTCACGTTTTTTAATCCTTGCAGCTCGTTCAGAATTGATAAATTATTTTCAACGGTGGGAATGTTAAAACGTGGAATGACACCGGATTTCAGCTGTTTTTTAGGTTTCGTATTTAGTAATTCGGATCCCTTTCGAAATCATCGTCATTAAAATGAAGTGAACAGACTTTAACATTATCAAAATTAAAATGATCTGCTCGTTTACACGCATGAACCCACGCTTTTCTCAGGCCTTTGTCTTTTGGAATTCTGTGAAATGTAATTCCTTTCCCTTTACAATTCTTATTACTATTATAGCAATTGGCAATAGCGCAATTAGGCATTGTTATGCATACACAATTATACAACAGCAAACAAAACAAATTATGTATTTTTTAGGATTCAAAACATAGGCTAATTAAATCTTTTCTTACACTTATTAAACCTCGACCACAAAACACAATTATCACCTTTTATTTACACAAACAAGACCTTTTACTTAAAACAAACACTCACATAAACACACCGAATCTCCAACTACATTTACAGAACACCGCATTGTTAAACGGGAAATTACAGAATGTAGCAGTGAAGATTCAGTGACGTCACGCGCGCGGCAGTCTACTGCGCACACCCATCGTGGCCCCTACCGTGTATCTATATACCGTGGTAAACCCCTTTCTTTGGGCTCTCTTCACTGGACTAACACACACTGGTAGACATCCTTATGTAAACCATTTTTTTTTATATATATAAATCGATATTGCTTTAAAAAATCGCGGTTCTAAAAGTGATCTAGAGGTGTCAGGATCGGCGCTCGTAAGTCCCGGGTCTGGGCCTTACTGTGATGGCCGTCATAATAGCTCATTTCTTCAGTGGAAATCCGCTAATATTCGGGCACATTCCGGACAGCCGTTATATTGACCTTCTGCGCATCCGCCACTGACAAAAAAAATAATATTCTTAAAAGATTTAAATTTGAATAACGGACAAAAGGAGACAAGTGTCACGTGACTGATCAATATGCAGAACCGTGCTTTGCCGACAGTTTATAGTGTATTTTTGTATTTTACCTTGAAATTCCTTTATTTTGCGTATTCGCAGAGCTTTACGTAATCCGCTGGAAGGATATTTCTGCCACTGGACTTACTTAACCTAAGTTTTACTAGAGAATTTCGATTGGAAAATGAGCAGTCGGAGCGGTCATCATGGTAAGACCCATACAAGGGACCTTAAAATGAGCACCGCTTCTGTTCTATAGATAAATTTTTGAGAGGTCGTTAAAATTTATGTTTGTGGAAGAGGGG
>CM040191.1:52698188-52820688 GCA_022606455.1 Callitettix versicolor
TTTTAAAACAGTTGGAAAAAAACAGGTTTAGAAAAGTGAAACTCAAAGTTGTATTAGCAGCTAAAACATAAAGCACATACGTTCAGTTTTCTAAGACTGCTTTTTCATTCCCATTACCACCATGTCCTAAACTGTTTTTGGGTGTAAAGCATTTAGATAGGATAAAAATAATCATTTTAAGTGTAGTAATAATAAAATATTAAATTACATTCTCAAAACGTAATATATATGTAGCCATTTTATATTTACAAAATGCAATGAATTTCTAATAGAAGCATTCTTTTTTTACTTAAAAATTAAATAGTCTTTTGCATATTTACTGAAATGCAAACAATTTAGAATATTTTTAATTGATTAAAAAATATTGATGATTGATAATAAATATAAAAAATACGTTTAAATAAAATTAGGTTATGTATTTACAAAATTTGAAATGTTACTGTCATATTTTTATTTGGGAGAAAGTAGATTTTCACTTTCAACACTGAAAAAAGTAACCTTAATAAGTACAATATAGTAATAAGAACATAATAATAAAAAAAGTAAAAGAAAACGTTCAAAATTGTCCACTAAATATTTTCAAGTTCTAAACACAAAGTAAACTACGGAGAAAAACTAATATAAAGCACAATCATGGCTGATTTTGCAGTTTAAAAAATGTTTGAACAACAAATTTTACATTTAAAACTTTCAAACAACTCGCAACAAAATAGAGATAAACGTTGACAACGACCAAACAGTTCTTCACTACAAGCAACAAGCAACTTTGAAATAAAAGGGGAAAAGCATAAAAGCAGGTTGATGAAAAGCAGTTAGAAGGAAAACGGCAGGAAAACAGTTCTAGCGTTTGCGGCAACGTTCGAATAGAACGTGGGTGGTGGGGAAGTCCCAACAGCTGTTCCTTTAACAAATCACAAACCCGTCCAAATCAAACTGCTTGTTTACGTTTAAAAAAGCAGTTTGTTTGTCGTTTATAGAAAAGCAGTTTTTTAACAGTTTAGTGTTTTCTGCCCCACCACTAGTACATACTTTCTGTTTACTACTTCTATTGAGATTATGAAAGATGTGTTATAAATTTATATTTACAATTTGCAGTTTTTTCGTGTAGACTACCTTATCAGTTGCGGGGGGACTGTCGAGCGAAGCAAACTTTACAGTGTAGGACGTAGTGTAGATAAGCAGCAAGTCTGACGCTTCAATCTGAATATTTGTTGTACGTGTCCAATCTGTGATGGCGCCTCCCCCCCCGCTACGTCTTTGGTTAAACGAAATTATATAGCATATTTGCTGTTGTCATATTATAACCGCGTCACGAACTTGGCGACATAATACCGTAATATTACTTTTAAAAATTTAGTTGAAAATACGATAATGAACCCTGGACACCGTCAGATTTTATCGCTGATTGTGATGGTGAAATTGTTGTGAAAAGTGTAAGATAAAAAAGTCAACGAATTGTTTGTTTTTAAATGGCCTCAATTTTCGAACAGTTAAACAAGTTTATTTCGAGGTTCTGAGTCTGGGTTTTACAATGATGGCCGCTCCAGTAGTTAATTTTCCCTAAATAACAGGTCGAGATGGCTAAGACACCGGTCAGCGTGCTGCGACTATGTGAATTGTACACCTCAGGGTCGTAGGTTCGAGATTGCAATTACCGCTGTAAGCTTTATCCTATCCGTTAACGCCAGTATTTTGTTCTCATTAGTCTAATAGAGTAGCCGCCTCGGTGGCCTAATTGATAGCGTATTGAGCTTTCACCTCGACGACCCGGATTCGATTCCCGGCCAGGGCTTGGCATTTTCATACGCTATAAAGCATCCCATCGTCTGCATTAGTCCAAGTGTGCACAATATTTAACGTCTGGATGTACAGACGTTAAACAAAAAAAAAAAAAAAAAAAAGTCTAACTAGCATGAAGTATGGGCGTCAAGAAAAAAGGCGGGAATGAAATAATGAAAAAGTTCACAAGCCTATACGACACGACTCTAGGCTACTTTAAGGGGCATATTGTACACTGTCAAAGATATTTTTAAATATTTTATGAAAATTGTCAATATATCTTGTTCAAATGTTTATCAAAGTTGTATTAAAGAAAACATATTACATATCACATTGTTTTTTTGATCAGGTGGGTCATTAACTAGGTATATTTAGGGGTTAGGCTATGTTTTGTAACACCAAAAAAAATGTTAGCAGCTCGCTCACTTCACAATTAGTTATTTAATTAGAAAATGTAAAGTCAATATACAACAAGAGAAGTTAACATGGTACAATAAAATGATTGCAGTTTTGTAATGCAAGATAAAATCATTAAGATTTTTTTACATTTTTAAAACTGCCATTTTGAAACGGTGGAATGAATTTCGCTGCCAAGTGACTGTTCCTGTATTTTATGTATTATAAAATTTGCCAAGCCCGAACGGCTTAAAATATTACATAAGTTTAAACTGCACATACAACTTAAGCCTGCACTTTTCTACCAACGAATTTATACATTTTGAGACTGCAGATTTGATTTAATGCGTATTTTTTTACATAACCAGATAGTAATGTTATTAATAAATATGTGTTTACAGCATCAAAATTCAATGTCAATTTTGCTATCCTTTTAAAGTATACAGGGAAAAAACAGTCCAGTCAGACGGGAGAAGACAATATTTTGATGTTATTACGTACGTATATTGAAAATCTTTGTCAAATATTCATCAAAGAACCGTTTCTTTAAAGATCCATGATAGAGAAATTTGACGTTTCTTTGACAGCGTAATATGCCCCTTAGGCGGACAAATGAGACAGTTTGGGGGGATTTTAAGGCTTTAAAAAATCCAATTACCAAACTAGTTTTAACTAGTAAATTGCTGTTTATTTTTATGTTAACATTTGTTTAAAGTTTACGTAGAAAATGATAAAATTGAAACTTTATTGAGGCGTTTAACTATTTCAAGTTAATTATGGCTTACGTTAATGAACTTACGTGAGGTTAGTGAAGATGACCTCGTGAGTGTTTTATTGTTTATTTGATAATGTGTTGTGTCTTATTTTAGCAGTTTTATTTTACGAAACGGAACATAATACGGTAGTAAAAATTTTGTTCGATCAAATGCTGCCACGTTCCACGAATCCAATTATCGCTGGAGACTAAATACTAACCGATTTCAATGACATTTAGCGATCGGGAATTTTCGTTGTCGATCTTTTTTTGGACAGAGAGGTTGTAGAAATCGTTAAATTGGTTAAAATCAACAAAGATCCAAAATAAGATGTTTTTTGTTATTTTAAGGCGAAAAACATATTGAGGCTATTATCGCTTCCCTAAATGTAAAGTGTTAAAGTCGTAAGTATAGTCGTCAGTGTTACAACGGTAAGTGTGTGTGTGTGTGTGTGTGTGTGTGTGTGTGTGTGTGTGTGTGTGTGTGTGTGTGTGTGTGTGTGTGTGTGTGTGTGTGTGTGTGTGTGTGTGTGTGTGTGTGTGTGTGTGTGTGTGTGTGTGTGTGTGTGTGTGTGTGTGTGTGTGTGTGTGTGTGTGTGTGTGTGTGTGTGTGTGTGTGTGTGTGTGTGTGTGTGTGTGTGTGTGTGTGTGTGTGTGTGTGTGTGTGTGTGTGTGTGTGTGTGTGTGTGTGTGTGTGTGTGTGTGTGTGTGTGTGTGTGTGTGTGTGTGTGTGTGTGTGTGTGTGTGTGTGTGTGTGTGTGTGTGTGTGTGTGTGTGTGTGTGTGTGTGTGTGTGTGTGTGTGTGTGTGTGTGTGTGTGTGTGTGTGTGTGTGTGTGTGTGTGTGTGTGTGTGTGTGTGTGTGTGTGTGTGTGTGTGTGTGTGTGTGTGTGTGTGTGTGTGTGTGTGTGTGTGTGTGTGTGTGTGTGTGTGTGTGTGTGTGTGTGTGTGTGTGTGTGTGTGTGTGTGTGTGTGTGTGTGTGTGTGTGTGTGTGTGTGTGTGTGTGTGTGTGTGTGTGTGTGTGTGTGTGTCGTGTGTGTGTGTGTGTGTGTGTGTGTGTGTGTGTGTGTGTGCGTGTGTGTGTGTGTGTGTGTGTGTGTGTGTAAGTGTGTGTCTACCTGTGTTGTTCAATTGTAGTTTGAGTACCTGAGGACGTCTAAATCCTCCAATCGATGCGGCTAGTCTGTCTGAAGCGAACTGAAGATAGCAATATAGCCCCTGATTGCCGTCGAAGCAGAAGACAACCGTTGGTGTGGTTTGTTTATAAAATTATCTTTTTTTTAATTAAAACCTTTTGAAGTCAAAAAAAACTGTTAAAATCAACGTTAGCCGGTTGTCTTGAACGCACTCTTTTCTGGTACGTAATTTGTCGGTTGTTGTGTAGCGTTTTCTTATGGTTTCCTGATCACATGCCTTAGTTTTACTTCTGGTTTCACCACTCTGCGATATATATATATATATATATATATATATATATATATATATATATATATATATATGCTATTATTATTATTATTATCTGCGCATAGACCCTGTTGGATCACGCAAAGCACTCCGACTAATGTCTTGTTCCTTCTAATCCTCCACACCTCCCTCATTTGTATCATTACTTGCACGAATCATAGTTGCTTGTAATCTTGAAGGTCCAGTGTTTCCACTGGGATTTTTAGAACCAGGGATTGTTAGTTCCTGGAGCGTTACGTACAGCCGCATCCTCTGGATGAACAGACACTGACCAGGTTGCCGGTGGTTGCCACTACAGACGCACCCCGGATTTTGGTGTTCTTGGTTCCTCCGCCCTCTTTGCCGTTGAGAAATACATCTTCATCCGCCATTGAGATCGTTGACCACTTCACTGATTTTTGTCCACCCTGGGTATTTTATTTCCCCAGTACCCTCCAACCGAAATTGGCGAGCATCCCCATCGCCAGGGGCGACCCCCGATAGCAGATCAGCAACTGCCACGGGTATATATATATATATATATATATATATATATATATATATATATATATATATTTTGTGTTTAACGTCCGATTATTGTGCACACTTGGGCTAATGCAGACGGTTGGATGATTCATAGCGTATGAAAATATCAAGCCCTGACCGGGAATCTAACCCGGGTCCTCGGGGTGAAAGTCGTACGCTATCAACTAGGCCACCGAGACGGCTTCTGAGATCTATAGGCATCTAGGCTTATGTTCTAGTTGCGTGTTTAGGTTTTCCGTTAGGCACTTGATAACGAGAGTAGGTCCATACACTTGAAACGTCGTGTTGTTTTTATCATTGAATTTAGATAGTCTGGATGTACAGCCGCCATTATAAAAAGCATGCTCGATATCAGAGGCTGAAGTCCAAGTAATTGGACTATTCGCCGCTAAGAACGCTGCTAACTGCGAGAACGGGGGAAAGATATTTGAGAAAATACAGTACTATTATCCAGTTAACTGTAATTGAACACTCTGTCGCAAGATGCCAGTAGTGAGCTCTTATATGTCTCTCATAAGCTGTCGTTCTGGTACGAATATAAACGTACTAGCACGGTAACCCTTATGAGAGATATGTGAGCGTTCGCTAGGGGTGGCATCTTGCGGCAGAATGCTCAACTGCAGTTAAAATAGATAATAGTAGTCAATTTTCTCAAACACAATGGTTTTTACATCACCAAACGATGGCAAATGTCCGAATAAAAAGTAATAATGACTGACATAATTATTAACATTATTATTAACATAACATAATTATTATGGAGATGTTAATCTTAGTTTCTCAAATTAGCTCTAACTTTCGCTATGAAATTTTGCTCGAATACAGATCTTAAGTACAGAGTGCGCAAAACTTTACGCAACCTTATGGGAAAATAAGAAAGTTACTTCATTCTATAAGTTAGTTTAAAAAGACGGTTGCCAAAAATGTTACTGGCCTCCTCGGTCACCTGATTTATCGCCACGTGACCTTTTCTTGTGAGGACACTGTTTACAAAACGCATCCTCACACCATTCCTGAATTGCAAAGAGAAACGAACGTATTGCTGCAATTTCTCAACAAACGTTACATCGTGTGTTTAAGAACATGCAACGTTTATTCAGTTGTGTGAATCGCATAATAGAACCCACTTTCAACCGTTTTTTTCATAGAATAAAATAACTTTCTTATTTCCCAATAAGGTTGCGTTACTTCTTGAACACACTGTACATTAACAAAACATAAGGTCGCAGATGTATAAAAAGAAAAATCGAATAAAAATATACCTGACCTTTGTTTCTGCTTTTTTTTCAGTTTACTCCCGACTCTTAATTTGTTTTAATTTAAAATTTGATTCACTAGCTTCAGTTATGTACTTCCATATAAGACCAAAATTTGAGCAAAAGCTGGTAACTATTTTCAGAAATTAGTCAAATTTTTCCACCACTTTTTTGCAGCATTATTTGACAGAAATTGTCAGTTTTTCGTTACTTTCCGATTGTGATTTTTTTTGGGGGGGGGAGTAATTATTGACAGAAATCATGCCATTTTTCGCCTCTTTCCGATTGTGTTTTTTTTTTCTTTAAGGGGGAATTATTAACAGAAATTATGTCAGTATTTTTGTTACTTTCCGACTGTGATTTTTTATGGGGGGATTATTGACAGAAATTATGTCTGTTTTTTCGCTTCTTTCTGATTGTAATTTTGGGGGGGATTATTGGCAGATATTGACAGTATTTTCACTACTTTTCTATTGTTATTTATTTGGGAGGGGTATTATTGACAGAATTTATGTTTGTTTTTTCGCTACTTTTCGATTATGATTTTTTGTGAGGGGATTATTGGCAGAAATTATGTCTGTTTTTTCACTACTTTTCGATTATGATTTTTTGTGGGGGTATTATTGGCAGAAATTGACAGTACTTTCACTACTTTTCTATTGTTATTTATTTGGGAGGGGTATTATTTACAGAAATTACGTCAGTTTTTCCGCTACTTTTCGTTTATGATTTTTTGTGGGGTGATTATTTACAGAAATTATGTCTGTTTTTTCGCTTCTTTCTGATTGTAATTTTGGGGGGAATTATTCACAGAAATTATAAAAGTATTTTCACTACTTTTCTATTGTTATTTATTTGGGAGGGGTATTATTGACAGAAATTATGTATGTTTTTCGCTTCTTTCTGATTGTAATTTTGGGGGGGGATTATTGACAGAAATTATGTCAGTATTTTTGCTACTTTCCGACTGTGATTTTTTGTGGGGAGGATTATTGACAGAAATTATGTCAGTTTTTTCGCTTCTTTCTGATTGTAATTTTGGGAGGAATTATTGACAGAAATTATAAAAGTATTTTCACTACTTTTCTATTGTTATTTATTTGGGAGGGGTATTATTGACAGAAATTATGTATGTTTTTCGCTTCTTTCTGATTGTAATTTTGGGGGGGGGGACTATTGGCAGAAATTATGACAATATTTTCACTACTTTTCGATTGTTATTTATTTGGGGATGGGGAATTATTGACAAACATTATGATAGTTTTTTAGTGCTTTCCGATTATAATTTTTGTGGGAAGAAGTTATTGACAAAATTTATGTCACTTTTTTGACTACATTTCGGTTGCGATTTGGGGGAGGATTGCTTACATAAATTACGTCAGGTTTTCGCTACGTTCCGATTGTGGAGGGGGTTATTATCGAATGTCAAAAAGTGAACGCAATGTTTTCGGTGCATTAATTCATCCTGTCAAGTTATATTTGTTCGGTTATCCCGTTGCACTATTAATTTGTTATTCGCAATAGTAATTGTTTGTTCGTTCTAATTCTGTCTCGGCTTTGTTTGCTTTTACTTTACAAATATTTTGTAGCCCAGTACATCTAAAAACAGTTAGGCCAGCGTCGAGTGGTTTATTTGCGTCAATCAGCTTTCCGGATCTGCGAAAACAAATCGAGTACAAGGTGATGTTTTAAAAACTTTCCGTATTCGTAACTGAAGAAGATATGATTTTATCTGCGCTCGGCATTAGCTGGCGAACAAAGTTTTAAAGTATTTTTAAAAGTGGTGGCTTTAATGGATTCCGTTTTGGAGGGGATGAACGAAGGCTTCCTTCCCTCGGAAAAATTTGAGTAATTTTTTTTTTAAATATTTATTATTTTTATGACGAGTATGTGAAAGAGTATAGTACAACACAGAAAAAGTGGTTTTATTAAAATTGGTCTGAAAATCATGTATTAGTGTGATTACAAAATAGAATGAGAAAAAAACTGTACTGACTATAAAACAATAAAACAATAAAAAAGAAACTGTAACGAATGCTAAACGCCTTGACATACATTGATACCTTCAAAATCAGATTTTCAACAAAAACACAATTTTGTTTAATTGTAATTTTTTTTACACGACTGCGAAAAAAGAAGTAATGTTTTTCGTGGCTGGGTAAGTAGGCCTATGTATGTTTGTTCCATCATAACTCCCCGCTGCACCTATCGAGAGGATTTAGACGTCCCTCGCTGTACCCGAGTCTAACAAACGTACACTTACAACACTATACTTACGACTTTAACACTTTACACTCACACTTACATTTAGGGAGGCGATTATAGCCTCAATGTGCTTTTCGCCTTAAAATAACAACAACAAAAAATCATACGCTATTACGCTATACCTAGGTTAACTGTCTTGGAATGACCTTGAAGATTATGAAAACTTAGTAAACAGTGAAGCTCTCAATATGACATTCTCATTTGGCGTAAACTGTTTTCCACAATAAGGAACCCGCAGGGGGTGCAAACTAGCTGCATCTATTGAGAGGATTTAGACGTCCCTCGCTGTACCCGAGTCTAACAAACGTACACTTACAACACTACACTTACGACTTTAACACTTTACACTCACACTTACATTTAGGGAGGCGATTATAGCCTCAATGTGCTTTTCGCCTTAAAATAATAACAACAAATCATACGATATTACGCTATACCTAGGTTAAACTGTCTTGGAATGACCTTGAAGATTATGAAAACTTAGTAAACAGTGAAGCTCTCGGTATGACATTCTCATTTGGAATAAACTGTTTTCCACAATAAGGAACCCGCAGGGGTGCAGACTAGCTGCATCTATTGAGAGGATTTAGACGTCCCTCGCGGTACCCGAGTCTAACGCACACTTACACTTAAGATAAGTGTACACTAACTAGAGGAAGATAAGTATTCTGGGGTTGATAATTCAATCCCAGACGCTGCGATCGATTGACCTATTGTGCAACTTAACCTCTTAAAATACCTAGTTCAGCAGATTGGTGCCCCTAATAAGTTCCAACAACCCACTGACTAGCTCACTCTGCTGAAGATCCCTAGGGTCTTGGAAACCAAAAACCTCTAGCCTCCTACTAGCAAGAGCCTCACAATCATAAATTATGTGACCTGCAGTTCCCTCTTCCTTCCTGCACAATCTACACACGGTTTCTCCGTGGTACACACCTATCCTGTTCATGTGCACCCTCAAACCACAGTGCCCCATGATCCTCCTGAGTTTTGCTATGCCCAGGACATCTGCTGCCCCTTTAAGTCCTCCAAAAGGAACTTTACTTAAGAGACGTTTACTACGGGAATGTCCATGAAGGTTGTCCCATCTTACCTGGTGTTGACTTGTAATCCACCTGTTAATGGCGGACCTGGCCAACACTTACACTTACTTATACTTACGACTTTAACACTTTACACTCACACTTACATCTAGGGAGGCAATAATAGCCTCAATGTGCTTTTCGCCTTAAAATAACAACAACAACAAAATCTATTATAACTTCTTAACGGCTTGTCTGATTTTGTTCGTTTGGTTTCCTCACTTCACCAGAAACGTCATAGGCTACTTAACTTTTATCCAAACCACCCCCAGTGAGGTAAAATTGGGGTGAAATAGCTAGAATAAACTTACAAGTAATTTCAGTAGGATAAATAAGTTGTTTTTTTTTTTTGTTATTTTAAGGCGAAAAGCACAAACTGTGAGTGTAAAGTGTTAAAGTCGTAAGTGTAGTGTTGTAAGTGTAAGTGTTAGACTCGCGTACCGCGAGGGGCTTCTAAATCTTCTCAATAGGTGCAGCCGGTCTGCAACACCCTACGGGGAAATAAGTGGCTAGGATGAAATCATAAATTCCTAGGTAACTAATGTACATTCTTTAATAACTGATTTACAGGTGTAAAAGATAATTATTAGGGACTATACAATAGGGATCGCTGAGATTCAACCACGGAAAGCAATAGAAAAACACTAACTTCGGAACCCATAGGCCTACAGTTACCTCTCAGGTATCAGGTGGTTCAGGGCGTTGAACTGGGAAAAATGGCATCGTGAATACAAAAATCGGCCGAGCCAAATCGGAGTTACGGTATAAAAATCGGAAGGATTTTTTTTTTTATATAACGTCCGACTATTGTGCACACTTAGGCTAATGCAGACGATGGGATGATTTATAGCGTATGAAAATGCCAAGCCCTGGCCGGGAATCGAATCCGGGTTCTCGGGGTGAAAGCCTAGAACGCTATCAACTAGGCCACCGAGGCGGCAAAAAATCGGAAGGAATGGTAGATAAGCAAGCGATAGGCTTTGTTCAAATGTCAGGCTCTGGGACGACAACAGATCTTCAAATTAAAGTAAACAGTGAACAGCGTTCAGTCGTCGACGGGACAAAAATTAAATAATTCGAAAATTACACATAATTGATTTATGTGTGTGGTTGCATCTCGATATATGCACTAAACAGCCCCCGACTGCGTTTATTGTATGAACTTTAACATGTAAATTCTTAATTTATTAAAGTAAATACTCGGAAAATATTTACAGCATTTATTCTAATACCTTGTTTTCATCTATTTAAATCATTTATATATCAGATTTCCATTTCGTTTAATTATGAAATATATAATTTTTATGTATCATTTTGTTTTTGTTTTAGCAGTCGTGTTTTTTTAAGTATTTTTTTTCTTGCTGGATAATGCAGTTTGTTTTCGCGCCGAATTTGAATCAAATCGGCCCAAAATGGCGAACACGAGAGTTAACACATGCAGAGATGTGCCAAACAATCTGCTAGCATGGCCTTGACATATATTTGCAAATTAAACCGAATCTAGACCAAGCATTACAACTCTATGTTAGTATGCGTTAGCTTTCGGCTTTCGTAAATAAACATCTGAAACGTTGTTCTGGTAAAGTGCATTAAGAGGTTTGTAAATCCTGTCGGCCATATTGGATCTACTTCTTGTAAACGTAATGGTAATGAACGGTACAGATTACTCCGCGTTTGTTGAAATAAAATTAACTTCTTTTAAAGGTCTTGTATGTGGGAATGTGGTCCGATTTTTACTTTTTGCATATTTTTTTGCTTTTAACCCTTTCAGTACCAACGTCCGGAGTTAACACCAAATTAATACCCGTGACAGTAAGTCATAGTGTGTCAGGTACACTGACATTGTGTGTATATACAGGGTGTTTATAAAATAAGACGCCAAACGTGTGCAGTGGTTTTCTTATATTAAAGTAGGAGTGTGTCCGATTTTTACTTTTTGCATATTTTTTTGCTTTTAACCCTTTCAGTACCAACGTCCGGAGTTAACACCAAATTAATACCCGTGACAATAAGTCATAGTATGCCAGGTACACTTTGACATTGTGTGTATATACAGGGTGTTCATAAAATAAGACGCCAAACGTGTGCAGTGGTTTTCTTATATTAAAATAACTAAACAAGTTCCAAAAATGCTTTGTTTTTCTGCTGGTCGCTATTTTTTTTTTTTAGAAAATAATTTTTATCTCCGGAATGGTTTCACCAATTACATCGAAATTTGGTTTGGCATCTTGCTAAGATTGAAACCTATTGTTAAAAAAAAAAAAATAAACTTATTTAGTAATATTTAAAAATATTACTGGGCTACGAGGAAGGCACAGAACATTGAAAAGTGATTGATTTGGTGTACCCCAAAGTTGGGTGAAACAAATAAAAAAAATATTTTAAAAAATGGCGGGCATTTGAAATTCATCCGTTGTTAAAAAAACAAGCGGTATTACGAAAAACCGTTTTGGTGGCCTAGTTGATAGCGTACTGGGCTTTCACCCCGAGGACCCGGGTTCGATTCCCGGCCAGGGCTTGGCATTTTCATACGTTATAAATCATCCCATTGTCTGCATTAGCCCAAGTGTGCAATAGTCAGACGTTAAACACCAAAAAAAAAAAAAAAAAAAAAAAACGGTATTACAAAAAGTGTTCGATTCAAGGTCAGGTTCAGCGTTCATTTCATATATTGTTAAAAAAATAAACAAGCTTATTTAATAATATTTTTTTAATGGCGAGCATTTGAAATTCGTTTGTTGTAAAAAACAGGAATGATATTTTAAAGTGTTCAATTCAAGGTCAGGTTCAGTGTTCATTTCATGTATTGTTAAAAAAATAAACAACCTTATTTAGTAATATTTTTTTTTTAATGGCGGGCATTTGAAATTCGTGTTGTAAAAAACAGGAATTATATTTCAGTGTTCAATTCAAGGTCAGGTTCAGCGCTCTTTTCGTGGTACAGTAGGCTATTAAAAATAATAATTTTATTTATTAATATTTTTTTCAAAATGGCGGGCGTTTGAAATTCATTTGTTGTTAAAAAAACAAGAGTGATCAAAATGTGATCAATTCAAGGTCAGGTTCTTCAGCGTTCATTTCATGATACAGTATTGTTAAAGAAAGTAAACAACCTTATTTAGTAATATTTTTCAAAATGGCTTGGATTTGAAATTCATCTGTTGTTAAAAACAAGAGTGATATTTCAAAATATGTTCAATTCGAGGTCAGGTTCAGCGCTCGTTTCGTGGTACAGTGAGGGTCGCACAGATAGCTCCGATGGAAATTCGCTTTTTTAATCTTACTTTTCTAGCCCGTATTCTCCCTGAATCCCAATGCAATAGGTCCTATCGGCTTGTACTACCATAGATTGTATTGCCAATCTGTAGTGTAATTAACCGTCGACGTGTATGCGCAACACGTAAGCTTGGCGTAGTGTATTCTGGCATTATACCAAAGTTTTGGCTTTCATTGGACCCGAGGTAGGCTGTTGCTGTTATCGTCACACATGACTCATTTCAATGGATTGTCGGCTGCCAGGTAATCAAGAACTCGATAGGTTTCCTTTTCGATTGCTCGATGATGAAATAGGGGTTGAACATTATTTACTAGCAGTTCAAACAACACTAGACCTGGCAGTATAGTCTTAGTGCGTAATTGCATGACTCTCCGCGACGTCAATTTGACCGGTAACCGTAAACGAAAAATGTTACTGGTCAGTCATTATTGGAGTTTGTGATCTTTCTCCATGAAGCGGTGAACGTTATGATAGCTTGAGTAGTCAGCAAATACACACTCAATGTTGAATAAGAGCCCGCCATCTTGAAACGGAAGTGAATGGGAAAAAATCTTACGCATACGTCGTTCGGTTTTTATACGAGGCACCTTAGTACAAAATTTGAAAACAATCGGTCAATGCATTTGTCTAAAACCGTGTGCACCAGT
Organism: Callitettix versicolor; assembly: GCA_022606455.1. Taxonomy (NCBI): domain Eukaryota; kingdom Metazoa; phylum Arthropoda; class Insecta; order Hemiptera; family Cercopidae; genus Callitettix; species Callitettix versicolor. The sequence continues at coordinate 52,711,633 of CM040191.1, forward strand.
CTTCTTTAAATCTGAGGCCGCTATTTTGAAACAGAAGTAAATGGGAAACAATGTTACATACGCGTGATTTTGGCTTTATACAGGATACCTTCTTATCAAATTTTAAAACAATCGGTTATTACGTTCAGTTAAAACTGCTTACACTCGTTATTGTACACAAGTGCCATCTTGAATACGCGCGCGCGCGCGCACACACACACACACACACACACACACACACACACACACACACACACACACACACACACACACACACACACACACACACACACACACACACACACACACACACACACACACAATCAGCGCTTATTTGAAGGTCCCGGGTCTCGGAGGAAAATAAAGATTTATTTTGAGATACGAGGTGTGTTCAGAAAGTAACGAGAATTTTAATTTTTTGAACAAAATATTTATTTATTCTTCTACATTGATGTTGTCACCTTCAAAATAGTCCCCATTGGAGATTATGCACTTGTGCCAGCGCTTCTTCCAATCCTCGAAACACTTCTCAAACTCGATCTTTGAGATAGCCTTTAGTTCTTTCAGCGATGCGCTTTTAACGTCATCTACGGCTGTAAAATGACGGCCCTTTAAGGTTTTCTTTATTTTTGGAAATAGGAAAAAGTCACACGGAGCCATGTCTGGCGAATATAGAGGCTGGGGCATCATTACAGTACTGTTTTTGGCCAAACATTCACGAAGAAGCAATGAAGTGTGAGCTGGTGCATTATCGTGGTGCAAAAGCCAGGAATTGTTTTTTAACAGATACGGGAGTTTTTTTCGGATTGCTTCACGCAAACGGCGTTGAACTTGTAGGTAGTACTCCTTATTGACCGTTTCACCTGGTAGCAGGAACTCATGATGCACTATGCCATTAATATCGAAGAACACAGTGAGCATAACCTTCACGTTCGACCGCACTTGTCGAGCCTTTTTCGGTCTTGGCGAGCCAGAATGCCTCCACTGGGATGATTGGGCCTTAGTTTCGACGTCATATCCGTAAACACATGTTTCGTCACCAGTTATAATACGTTTCAGTAATTCTGCATCGTCGTTGACTGCATTTAGTGACTCCTGAGCAACTTCCATTCGCCGTTGTTTTTGTTCAAAATTCAACAATTTTGGAACGAATTTTGCTGTCACGCGTTTCATACACAAAACACTGGAAACAATGTCATGACATGATCGTACTACGGCGCCTTCTTCACCCCTATTATCTTTGTATAGATATCTTTGTATAGTCTAGGATTCCCCAAGGTGGGCAACACCATTTCTAATTTGTGACTTCCCATTTCATCATTGAAGGTGCTTGCTCGGCTAATTCCTTTTCGGTTTTTCTTTCTCTTGGCTTTTTACCACAGAGGTTGTACTCCATATGGTTACTTCTTGTTGTGCGGTGTAATACCGCCCATTTTATTTACTTTCTTACTGATGTTGTTGTCACCAGTAGCTTGGGAGAAGAGGTCAGCCCATACAGAACCTCGTGTGCATAGATATACTGGGAGGCGCTAGGTATCACAGAGCTCGGTTAGATCCACAATTTCATTCACCCCATCAGTCGTTTTACAGACAAAATGTAGGATATCGAGTGTAAATGTACGTTTTTATTATATGAATGGAGTAGTGTGAGCTAGAGGTACGGTGGGGTTGTTAAACCTTCAGCTTATGCTCTTGATAACTCGAATTCCTTGATGGCTTGATTTTTTATATACCCTTGAAACCCTTACAACACCCAGTGTTAAAAACACGTCTATAAGGCGAAATTTTAATAATTATAACCTCTATAACTAGAAGTTTCGTACTGGCGAACCTCTATAAGTCGAAGTTTACCTCTGTTAATCGAACTCCCACGCTGCGACCTTCCATTATTCGAAATTGTAGCCTTAACGTAATGCTTCCAGCTGTTTTACGCTCAAGTCAGGACACGAATATTTGCAACATTTGTATTGGTCAGACTGTCTTCACCTTGTATATAACGTAGTTATTATTTTTTAAAAATCATCCTTATCACCTATGATACAGTATCCTTTTACAAATTCGATTTAATAGCGGAAAACTTCAGTAATTCGATTATATCGTTCTGACGATCTCGATAACTCGAACTTCGCTTATCACCTTCGGAATTTGACAACACAGGCATACAACCAGTAACAACTTATTAGTCAGCCGTGGCTTTCATAATTTCTTACTGTAATTCATTTTGAAATCAGTGAACAACATAAGGAAACGTACAACGGCGAGTGTAAACAAACGTTTCCTCAGATTGAGCTAAATATTTCCTTCAAGAGAAAGCAGAACGTGACTCATATTACCCAACGCACAGTGGGATTACAGGGCTTATAATGGGATCGCCAGTACGGAGAAACTCAACGTGTAACGAACAAACAATTATGCAAAAACATTGCACAAACTTTATCACGTTCAATTATTCCCTCAAATAATTAAGCCCTTTTCTACATTCCTGAGATCTTCTGCAGCCCTGTTCTTTTTAAGAAGTGTGGGATTCCAAGGTGGGCAACCCCATTTCTAATTGGTGACTTCCCAGTTCATCATTGGAGGTGCTTGCTCAGCTGATTTCCGGTATTTCTTTCTCTTGGCTTTTTATCACAGAGGTTGTACTCTAGCGATGTGGATACCGATCATTATATTTTACATTGTTACTCGTGTTGTTACCAGCTGGGGAGATGAGGTCAGCCCATACAGAGCGTCGCGTGCATAGGTACACGGGGAGGCGCTAAGTATCACGGAGCTCCGTTTGATACACAATTGACCCGAATCGGCTCTGTTTCTTAAAATCGGTTTAAAATTTTGTTCAGAATGGGAAACAGATGAAAGTGTTACGCTATGGTGATTAACACACCAGCTGTTCCTTAAATAATACATTATATTGAGCGCATTGTTTACGATTAATATTAATAATAATAATAAATCATTCTTAATTGTATTTTAATTATTAATATAAATATATTTATGTGATTATGAATCACAAACAGCTAAAGTGATTATTGTAATTAATTTTAATTAACAACGTGTTTGAGTAACTATCTACCCGGCGAAAATCAGTAACGTGTTGTAAATCGGTAAAACAATAAAAATACGTCTAACACGGGTTTTGGGTGATAAGTAACCAATTTTTAAAAGAATACAGCATAACCAACTGTCACGGTTGTTAGGCCTAACAAGGTGATGCGTGAAAAACCTTTACATTTTTTAAAAATAGCCTACTATATATCCTGACACGGTTGTTGGGCCTATCACGGTGATACGTGAAAAAACCTTTATATTTTTTTAAAGACTACTACATATCCCAACTGACACGTTTGTTGGGCCAATTATGGTGATGTGTGAAAAAACCTTTATTTTATTTTAGAAAACTACACAACCTAATTGACACGGTATTTAGGCCTAACACGGTGATGCGTGAAAACCTTTATATTTTTTAAAGAATACTACATATCCTAATTGACATGGTTGTTAGGCCTAACACAGTGATGCGTGAAAAACATATATATTGTTTTAAAGAATACTACATAACATAACTGATACTGATGTTGAGCCTATCACGGTGATGTGTGAAGAAAAACTTTAATTTTTTAAAGAATACTACATAACCTAATTGACACGGTTGTTAGACCTAACACGGTGATGCGTGAAAAACCTTTATATTTTTTTAAAGACTACTACATATCCTAACTGACACGGTTGTTGGGCCTATCACGGTAGTGTGTGAAAAAAACTTTATTTTTTTTAAATAGTACTGAAAACCTTAACTGACATGGTTGATAGGTCTAACATGGTAATGCGTGAAAAATACTTTATATTTTTTTAAAAGAATACTCCATAAGCTAACTAACATGGTTGTTATACCTAACACTGTCATCCATTAAAAAAACCTTTATTAATTTTTTTTTAAATAGTACTTATAACCTAATTGACACGGTTATTATAATTGACACGGTCTAATAAGGTGACGCATGAAAAAAACTGTTATATTTTTTGAAAGAGTACTCCATAACTTAACTAACACGGCTGTTAGGCCTAACACACTGATGCGTGAAAAAACCTTTATATTTTTTAAATAATACTACATAACCTAATTGACACTGTTGTTAGGCCTAACACGGTGATATGTGAAAAAACCTTTATATTTTTTAAAGAATACTACATATCCTAACTGACACGGTTGTTAGGCCTAACACGGTGATGCGTGAAAAACCTTTATATTTTTTAAAGAATACTAGGCTACATATCCTAACTGACACGGTGGTGCGTAAAAAACCTTTATATTTTTTAAAGAATACCACATATCATAACTGACATGGTTGTTGGGCCTATCATGGCGATGTGTGAAAAAACCGTTATTTTTTTAAAGAGTACTCCAAACTTTAACTGACACGGTTGTTAAGTCTAACATTGTGATGCGTGAAAAAAAAAACCGTTATTTTTTTAAAGAGTACTCCAAACCTTAACTGACACGTTTGTTAAACCTAACATGGTGATGCGTGAAAAATGTTTATATTTCTTTTAAAGAATACTCCATAAGTTAACTAACATGGTTGTTACGCCTAACGCGGTGATGTATTAAAAACCTTTATTTATTTTTTAAAAAAGTACTCCAGAACCTAACTGGCACGGTTGTTGGGCATAATACGGTGATGCAGGGAAAAAGCCTTAATTTTTTTTAAAGAGTACTCCATAACTTAACTAACACGGTGGTGTGTTAAAAACCTTTATTTTAAAAAAGAAATACACCATAACCTAACTGACACGGTTGTTGGTCCTAACACGGTAATGCGTGATCTTTAATGTATATTACGATTGCGGGAAAAGCCGTGACGGGTAACAGGTAATCATATTATTTTTCTGAAAGTTTGTTTTTGTTTATTTGTTTGTTATTCAATCACACTTTAACTACTGGACCAATTGAGATTAAATTTCGTATGAACACGGTTTAGGTACCTGAGATAAATACAATACTATTCCAGTTTAATTGAATAATAGTGACTTTTTAATAATATTGTATTTTATTAAAATATGACAGGACCCTGTTTTAGAGTATCGAGTAGCAAAAATGTATATTTCTTGGCCGAAAACCATAAATCGTATAATATTGTAAATAGTATATTTACATTTACATTTAATTTATGTAACATATATTAAAATGAAATGACCTATTCTGATTTTGAAAATCGACTATAAATTTTATTGCCTATATTATAATTGCAGGCAAAGCCGCAACGGGTAACAGCTAGTATTGTATAATTTCAAACAGTGTTATGCGATGTGTTAACACTAACTATTTCGAATGTAATTGAAATGATTTTCAGTCGAGGCTGACCCTTATTTTGTCGTGGGCTTTCACCCCGAGGACCCGGTTCGATTCCCAGCCAGGATTTGGCATTTTCATACGCTATAAATCATCCCATCGTCTGCATTAGCCTAAGCGTACACAATAGTCGGACGTTAAACACAAACAAAAAATTTCTGCTAGGATTATTGTCACTATGTTCAGTATAATAATCTATCTGCCTTCCCTAGCTTTGTCGATTCTACTTTCGTTGACGCGTTTCGGAGAACTTCCATCTTCAAAAACTATATCTATACTATTTAGAGTATACTAACTATGAGTATAGATATAGTTTTTGAAGATGGAGGTTCTCCGAAACGCGTCAACGAAAGTAGAATTGACGAAGCTAGGAAAGGCAGATTATTATACTGGACATAGTTACTTTATCTTGTTGTAAAGTACTGTAACTGGAACCTTAATTCTATTCCCTTGAAATCTTCATAACGCTCAATGGTAAAAACATCTCTATAAGTCAACATTTCAAAATTATAACGTCGATAAGTCGAATTTTCGAGGCTTGTGGTAATATCTTGAAAACCTCAATAACTCGAAGTTGTTTACTGGGAACCTCTATAAACACTCAAATCTTCATAATGCTCAATGGTAAAAACATCTATATAAGTCAAAATTTCAAAATTATAACGTCGATAAGTCGAATTTTCAGGTGTTGTGGTAGTATCTTAAAAAAACCTCAGTAACTCGAAGTTTTTTACTGGGTACGTGTATAAACACTCAAAATCTTTATAACACACAATGGTAAAAACATCTATATAAATCAAAATTATAACGTCGATAAGTCGAATTTTCAGGTGTTGTGGTAGTATCTTAAAAAAACCTCAGTAACTCGAAGTTTTTTACTGGGTACGTGTATAAACACTCAAAATCTTTATAACACACAATGGTAAAAACATCTATATAAATCAAAATTATAACGTCGATAAGTCGAACTTTCAGGTGTTGTGGTAGTATCTTAAAAAAAATTATAACTCAGTAACTCGAAGTTTTTTACTGGGTACGTGTATAAACACTCAAAATCTTTATAACACACAGTGGTAAAAACATCTATATAAATAAAAATTATAACGTCGATAAGTCGAATTTTCAGGTGTTGTGGTAGTATCTTAAAAAAACCTCAGTAACTCGAAGTTTTTTACTGGGTACGTGTATAAACACTCAAAATCTTTATAACACACAGTGGTAAAAACATCTCTATAAATCAAAATTATAACGTCGATAAGTCGAATTTTCAGGTGTTGTGGTAGTATCTTAAAAAAACCTCAGTAACTCGAAGTTTTTTACTGGGTACGTGTATAAACACTCAAAATCTTTATAACGCTCAATGGTAAAAACATCTCTATAAATCAAAATTATAACGTCGATAAGTCGAATTTTCAGGTGTTGTGGTAGTATCTTAAAAAAACCTCAGTAACTCGAAGTTTTTTACTGGGTACGTGTATAAACACTCAAAATCTTTATAACACACAATGGTAAAAACATCTATATAAATCAAAATTATAACGTCGATAAGTCGAATTTTCAGGTGTTGTGGTAGTATCTTAAAAAAACCTCAGTAACTCGAAGTTTTTTACTGGGTACGTGTATAAACACTCAAAATCTTTATAACACACAATGGTAAAAACATCTCTATAAATCAAAATTATAACGTCGATAAGTCGAATTTTCAGGTGTTGTGGTAGTATCTTAAAAAAACCTCAGTAACTCGAAGTTTTTTACTGGGTACGTGTATAAACACTCAAAATCTTTATAACACACAGTGGTAAAAACATCTATATAAATCAAAATTATAACGTCGATAAGTCGAATTTTCAGGTGTTGTGGTAGTATCTTAAAAAACTCTCAGTAACTCGAAGTTTTTACTGGGTACGTGTATAAACACTCAAAATCTTTATAACGCTCAATGGTAAAAACATCTCTATAAATCAAAATTATAACGTCGATAAGTCGAATTTTCAGGTGTTGTGGTAGTATCTTAAAAAAACCTCAGTAACTCGAAGTTTTTTACTGGGTACGTGTATAAACACTCAAAATCTTTATAACACACAATGGTAAAAACATCTATATAAATCAAAATTATAACGTCGATAAGTCGAATTTTCAGGTGTTGTGGTAGTATCTTAAAAAAACCTCAGTAACTCGAAGTTTTTTACTGGGTACGTGTATAAACACTCAAAATCTTTATAACACACAATGGTAAAAACATCTATATAAATCAAAATTATAACGTCGATAAGTCGAATTTTCAGGTGTTGTGGTAGTATCTTAAAAAAACCTCAGTAACTCGAAGTTTTTTACTGGGTACGTGTATAAACACTCAAAATCTTTATAACGCTCAATGGTAAAAACATCTATATAAATCAAAATTATAACGTCGATAAGTCGAATTTTCAGGTGTTGTGGTAGTATCTTAAAAAAACCTCAGTAACTCGAAGTTTTTTACTGGGTACGTGTATAAACACTCAAAATCTTTATAACACACAATGGTAAAAACATCTATATAAATCAAAATTATAACATCGATAAGTAGAATTTTCGAGGCTTGTGGCAGTATCTTGAAAACCTCAATAACTCGAAGTTTTTTACTGGGAACCTCTATAAACACTCAAAAACTTCATAACGTTTAATGGTAAAACATCTCTATAAGTCGAAATTTCAAAATTTCCATATTAAAGTCGTACATGAAGTGTTGTAAGTGTAAATGTATGTTAGACTCGGGTACCGCGAGGGACGTCTAAATACTCTCAATAGATGCAGCTAGTTTGCACCCCCTGCGGGTTCCTTATTGTGGAAAACAGTTTATGCCAAATGAGAATGTCTTATCGCGGAGCTTTACTGTTTACCAAGTTTTCATAATCTTCAAGGTCATTCCAAGATAGTTAACCTAGGTATAGCGTAATAGCGTATGACGGATCGATCAGTCTGTGCTCATTTGCTTCGATTGACACGTAGTCCGTTTCTAATTAATATAATATACAGGAAACGGATAGGCTTCGTGAGAGATATACTCATTTGATTAATGAACACCTGAACTGAGGACGAAATAATTTGAACTCTAATTGGCGACGACTTCGTTAGTACTGAAACACAATACCAGGGTCAATAGCTTAGCCTAGCTTAACGCAAACTGTATTGTTACAAAAACAGTAATAGCTCGACGTGGAACTTCGAAAATTTACATAGAACAGTGCCTGTCTCACCTTGGGCCACTCTGCGCAACACGCCCATAACCTGTCATGTACTTCGTCCATATTTCAGAAATGTTATCGTCTAACAGTTTTTCTTTGCACAGAACGGGGTTTAAATGTTCTCCAATATTTTTCTGTATTTTCTTAAAATTATCATGGTATTTGTTGAGTAGTCGTTAGTTAGTGTTGACAAAAGTTAATATTTTTGGTCTCAGTCTTCGGATGGAGTTTACTTCAGATGGAATTTAGTATGACGCACGGTCAGTTATTTTTTACGATAACCACTCACTCACCATTTTAAACAATGAATTATAAACAATGAATTAATTTCCTGATAAACATAGTTCTGTAAACACATGATGTTTTCATCATAATTTGTTGGAATAAATACATTATTTTTATCGCCATTTTTTAACTAAATACATGAATTTTTCATAATTTTTGTACTAAACATTATGTTTTTATCGCCATTTTTAAACTAAATACATGATGTTTTCATCGTTGTTTTCGAACTAAATACATGATGTTTTCGTCATAATTTTTGTACTAAATACGTTATGTTTTATCGCCATTTTTGAACTAAATACATGTTTTTATCTCCATTTTTGATTAAATATATGATGTTTTCATCGTTGTTTTCAAACTAAATGCATGATGTTTTCGTCGTAATTTTTGTACTAAATACGTTATGTTTTACCGCCATTTTTGAACTAAATACATGATGTTTTCATCATAGTTTTTGTACTAAATACATTGTTTTACCGCCATTTTTGAACTAAGTACATGATGTTTTCATCGTTGTTTTCGAACTAAATGCATGATGTTTTTATCATAATTTTTGTACTAAATACATTATGTTTTTTATCGCCGTTTTTGAACTAAGTACATGATGTTTTTATCGCCATTTTTGACTAAATACATGACGTTTTCATCGTTGTTTTCGAACTAAATACAAACATCATAATTTTTGTACTAAATACATTATGTTTTTATCTCCATTTTTGAACTAAATACGTGATGTTTTCATCGTTGTTTTCGCACTAAACACGATATTTTCGTTGCAATTGTTGGAAAAGTACACAATGTTTTAATCAATCTTTCTAAATACATTCATAATAGTTTTTTTCGGACCAATTATGTGAAGGTTTCTTCACATCTTTCGAGCTAAATACTATTGCTTTCTTTGAAGAAATTGTTTTTTTTTTATTTACTTTGTATTTTATAAGTTTTTTTTAAAAGTATTTATTTATTTTAGGTCGAGGTTAAATGGGAAGACCCTTTGGGCGTAACACCGCCTTTTTAATAAAATTATTAAAATTACAGTACATAAATTAACAAGACAATGCGCAGATAGATTTCAGGTCTAATATTTCAACCAATTAAAAATGTAATCACATTCATGAAGAGATAATGTTATCGAACAGAACCAGTTCAATTGAATAAATTCGAATTATGATCTGTACACGTGGCAGTATTTGTTGTGTGTGTGTGTGTGTGTGTGTGTGTGTGTGTGTGTGTGTGTGTGTGTGTGTGTGTGTAATATAAAAATGCAAATATAGCTATGTATAATTTTTTTAGCACTGTAGCGTTCACTATTCGCGATATATTCGATTCAGACTTGACGTAAGAATTGATTTTTTAAAATTCTTGGGTAAGTTCGTTATCCACTTAAATTTGTTAAACCTATTCGAATTGGTGGCCTATCAGACTGTTTTAACTATTTTTTTAACTTCTGTACATCAAATAAAATGATCGGAAATTTTAAATACAAATTTACGCAGACTTTATCGCGCATTAGGATAAATCGGATTTAAAGAAAGGCTGTTTATTTTCGTAATTTTATTTTAAAATATAAAAATTACCTTGATACTTTTTTTTATTTATTTTTTTAATTTTTTTTTCTATTTATTTAACGTCCGACTATTGTGCACACTTAGGCTCATGCAGACGATGGGATGATTTATAGCGTATGAAAATGCCAAGCCCTGGCCGGTAATCAAACCCGGGTCCTCGGGGTGAAAGCCCAGTACGCTATCAACTAGGCCACCGAGGCGGCCTAGATAAAAAATAATCAACGGCAACAACAGAACACAATATGAGTTGCCACAATGTAATGAGTGCCAAAGACAAAGACGGATTAAAGGGGGGGGGCGAAGGGGTGATCCCGAAACAAAAGAAATAAAATAAATTAATGTAAAAGATCCAATTTGACTTCCTTAAAATGGAAATATCACAGCTTCGGGGAAAAGAGTCAAAGAGACATCTGAGGCCTCTGAAGGATGTCATGCCTCTGAGCAACTTCCATTCGCCGCTGTTTTTGTTCAAAATTCAAAAATTTTGGAACGAATTTTGCTGCCACGCGTTTTATACACAAAACACTGGAAACAATGTCATGACATGATCCAATCGATATGCATCAGCGACCTCTCTAATTGTGATTCGGCGATTGTTCGTAACCATTTCTTTCACTTTTTCCACGTTTTCATCGGTTGTTGATGTGCTGGGGCGTCCAGGGAGTTCGTCATCTTCAACGTCTTCACGGCCTTCTTGAAAACGCTTATACCACTCGTAAACTCTTGCTTTATTCATAGCAGACTCACCATAGGCCTTTGTTAACATTTCACACACTTTGTTACACTTTATTCCATTTTTTACGCAAAATTTGATACAAATTCTTTGATCCATTTCTTTTAACAAACGAAAATCACCGAGCTCATAAAAACACGTCTGACCTTAGTGGCTGTCACAAAGTCAACAATGAAAACAGCTGAAAGTTTTATCTTACTTCAAGGGTATGTATACCAACATAACAAAAAAATGTTTGACAATCGGACTCTCCAAGCCTGCGAAATAAAAAAATTCTCGTTACTTTCTGAACAAACCTCGTAGACCTACATGAAGTTTTGTCCGTAATGTACCTTTATGCAATTTAAAGTGCTTGTATTGAGGGTGAGAACGGGGTTAATCAATTAGGTATAATGTGGGTTCTGTCTTCTCTTCCTGCGTTCACTGCAACAACAGAAAGATTGTCGACTCTAAAATTGTTCAAAACTTGTTTGATAAAGTGTTGTGACGCTTAACTGGACTTGCTTAGGCTAATGAGGACGAGGGATCAGCGTTAAGGGTAAGGGAAAGCGACTGGAGTAACTGCGGCTACATATAAAAAAATTTAGATAGGTATATTGGGAAGAGGTGAAGTTATGTCAATGGAGCCAGTTTTGCAAAAGTTTTAAAAATTAGGAATCTAGGAAAATTAAGTGATTTTTTTCGTCTAAAGTGGAATACGTTTTTACTCTTATTTTATATTCATTTTAAGCCTCAAAACAGTTTAATAGTGCGAGTTTTTGAAGGTATTATTTCAAAAGTTGTCATCCCCTAGGCAGCTCTCTTTTAAAGTGAATCATCCAACCAACCGCCCCCACCCACAAAATTGCAATAATCCGTCAGTGACCAAAGATGTAGAAATTTAATAAATTCTGCGCATATTTTTACAAAAATTGTTTTCAAATACTTCAGTGTGATGTAGCCGGTGACTGGTATCACAACATGACGGTGGAGGATTTAGTCTCCGGGAGAAATAACAGAAGCTCTCAGACGTTTACCAGATCGGCCGAGGGCTGGCGGGACACTCTTCTTTAAAGTTGGCCGGATTCCTCCTATTTCCTCCCGAGCAAGTTGTGGTGTCTTGTATAGTGGTTCCGGATGTCGGTAGGCTGCGTGTAGTGGTTCCCCTCGATGCTCTGCCGAATAATGATTTTTCGGCTGTATTTATAATGGCCGGAACCATAATTTCTCAAGGATCTAAAGAAATCAGAACGGAGCTATTGTGTACGGGAAATGCGACTTGGTGCGCCGACAGAAATGTGATAAGCTGGCCTACATTAGAACCGAGATATGCGAGCACTGAAAACTACACAGAAGCGAGAATGAAATTCAAACGTTTTCACCGTGGGTAATTTTCAGCTAAATATTTAATATAGAAAAAATTAAATATTACGTAGAGACTACGCGCCTTCGAAGTGAATACTTGTTAATGACCCATTTTTCACCGGTATCCTTAATCGACTTTAAATGTAGCTGATCACTTGTACTTATCTCATTATGTTGTCAGTTTTTCGTTACTTTACTCAGTTCGATTTCACTGCACCACAAAATTTGCCGTACCGGGCGTTACAAATGTACTTTCGCGTCGGTTGTGACGTCAGCATTGGCCTTATACGTTTTTATATTCTTATTGCCAAATACATTTGTCTATAATTATAGTTTCTGTTATTATACGTACATTTATAAGTAATAATATTTCACTTATTCATTTTAACATTTTAAACTTCTAAATCTAACATTATTTTATTTAACATTTAATTTATTCTATACTCGCCTTTCAGTATTGTATTCGAACAAGTAGTCTATCTATGGTCAAGATGCTTGATTTTACATGTTAAACTCACTGATCTGGCATCTCTGTAATAACCAGCTGTTTAAATCATCAGCTGTTTCATGAATTCTTCACTGTGTTATTCTTAATTCGATTTCATTGCACCAAATAATTCTTTATCGGGGGTAAATCTTCAAAAATCTTTTTAGAAATTTTAAAATCCGGCTTCGTTATGTTGTCCGACTTATTCTTGTACACCTACGTTAAAAATTTCATATTGATTTACATACTGAAACACTTCATTTTACTAATATCGATAAGCTACCGTATAATTAATTTCTATGTTTACTAGGGACATGGTAAAGATATCGATAATCGATTTCCTTGCCTTGTCGGATGAAAATGTTTTGTGTATTAGAGAATTGCCACTGGAAAATGAGCTATTGAACACAGATCAAGGACCTTGAACTATATATTTGTGCGAAAACATATCTGTTAAGTATTAAAATATATTTTTCCAATGCGCTTTTACCAGTAGAAACTAGTGATAACAAACAAAACTCAATTTCCAAAAACACCAGAGCGTGCCAAGGTTGTCTTGTTTTGAACAAGTTTTGTAAACTTCAACATTTCAACGACGGGTCGGGTTGGGTTAGGTTAGGTTGTGAAACGCAGACGTACAGAACAAAGGAAAGTAAAACCGCAATGAAAGTGAACATCCGCTTAAGTCAGCTGTTACGTATCAGCTGGTATGCCAATGTGGGTGAAGGTAACTTTACATGCATTATACCAGTCGTCTCGTACTCATGTAGAGCCCATTAGAGATGATACTGTCTGTGAAATATTGCTGTCTGTGAAAACTGCTACTGCTATTTTTCAATATCTGTTAAATTAAACTGTGAACTGTGAAATAACGTCTTGGCTGATCTGTTATGTAGCTATTGCTTCTTCATATAGGCTAATATAAATCAGAAAAGGTGGCCTCGGTGGCCTAGTTGATAGCGTACTTTTCACCCCGAGGACCCGGGTTCGATTCCCGGCCAGGGCTTGGCATTTTCATACGCTATAAATCATTCCATCGTCTGCGTTAGCCCAAGTGTGAACAATAGTCGGACGTTAAACACAAAAAAAAACCAACAAACAATATATATATATATATATATATATATATATATATATATATATATATAAAAAAAACAAACAAAATTAGGTATTTTATCTAAACAAATACACAATTCTTCTATGCAATTATTCTTCTACACAACACTACCTATGCAAAAAACATTCGCTATACTAAATAAATAATACCAACAACAAGCTAAATCTGGCGGGAAACAACTGTGCGCGCGCAGTTAGCAATATCAATATTTATCTCGTCTCAGTAATTCCGCACTAACAAAAGTGTGAACTGTGAAAATTTTGTAGATTGGTAGGACCAAACTGTGAACCCATTACGCATGCGCAGGGCAAGCGACGCGATCTTAGCGGAAATAAAAGAAACTAGGGGCACGGATTGGATGAACAGATTTCGGAGATTTCAGTTCACGTTCAGTAACAGTTAAACTCAGCCATTCACTGTTAGATAAATATGTGAAATTTGACTGTGAAAAGTAGCAGTTCTGTGATATCGTTACCATCTGTAGAGCCTATTGGTAAATCATTGTTAACCAGTTAGATTCGGTTGTGTGTAGGTTCGTCCACCCACTTCAAAATCGTGCACAAATAGTTAGTTTTTCCTTAGTTTTGCTTAAAACGTAATTTCGCTTTGGAAGTCTTCCATAATTTTCTTCTTTTTTCTGAAATTCTGATTTCACCATCATAATCTGCATTTATTTGAATTTTAAACTTTCAAATTGCAATTGAAAATTGTACAAAAATGAACCCTATCCGCCGTCGAATTATATTTTCCAATTTGAACGGATTTTTAAAATTCACAGTGCTAATTTATGCAGTCTTTAACGCTGATTGCAATGGTAAAATCAGATATTAACTTCATAGCTAATAGAAATAATCGCGGTACGCAACTGCCTCGTTGACGTGATGGAAGCGAATTTCCAAAAATATTTTTATTTATCTTGTCCTTTTTGAAACTCTTATTTCACCAACATAAACAGCATTGAAATCTGCATGCATCAGCATTTTTAACTTTCTAATTGCACCGAAAATACAAAAGTGAACCCTGGCCGCCGTCAAGTTAAATTTTTTAATGAAATTTGAAAATCCATAGTGCTAATTTATGCAGTTTTTAACGCTGATCACGTCGGTTAAAATTGGATGTTCAAAACATTTAACACAAAAAAAAAGTTACGAATTTTTAAAGACTTCGTACGTCCGCCATTTTGAAACTTCTTAACGAATTTTCCGAGCTGTTACGATTGCACTGTTGTAATAAGCTTTAGGAACTGCATAAAGTAGCGTTTTTAATTTTGAAAATCAGTTGAAATTAAGGAATTTAATTTGACGGCGGTCAGGGTTCATTTTCGTATTTTCATTGTAATTTGAAAGTAAATACTTATATAATGCTGATTATGTTAATGAAACCAGAACTTGAAGAAAGGGTGAGATAAAGGAAAATATTTTCAGAAATTCGCTTCTATCACGTCAGCGATTATTTTTACATCAAAACTAACCTTAACGAACGAACATACTTATGAAGTGTGACCGTGACGTTCTGAAAAATCGTGGAGTTGGCCCACCCACTTAGTCTTATAAAACTCATAAGGAATGCGAAATTAATTTTTTCGTTGCCAAAACTATCCGAAACTGAGGTAATAATTCATTTACGCAATAGAAATTTCGATTTTAAATTTGTAGACGGGCTCGAGGGAAGTTAGCCCATCCTTTGACTCCCAAAGCGAAACTAACGTAATAGAATTTATTTACGCAATACAAATTTCGATTTTAAATTTGTAGACGGGCTCGAGGGAAGTTAGCCCATCCTTTGACTCCCAAAGCGAAACTAACGTAATAGAATTTATTTACGCAATACAAATTTCGATTTTAAATTTGTAGACGGGCTCGAGGGAAGTTAGCCCATCCTTTTACTACCAAAGCGAAACTAACGTAATAGAATTTATTTACGCAATACAAATTTCGATTTTAAATTTGTAGACGGGCTTGAGGGAAGTTAGCCCATCCTTTGACTCCCAAAGCGAAACTAACGTATTAGAATTTATTTACGCAATACAAATTTCGATTTTAAATTTGTAGACGGGCTCGAGGGAAGTTAGCCCATCCTTTGACTCCCAAAGCGAAACTAACGTAATAGAATTTATTTACGCAATACAAATTTCGATTTTAAATTTGTAGACGGGCTCGAGGGAAGTTAGCCCATCCTTTGACTCCCAAAGCGAAACTAACGTAATAGAATTTATTTACGCAATAGAAATTTCGATTTTAAATTTGTAGACTGGCTCGAGGGAAGTTAGCCCATCCTTTGACTCCCAAAACGAAACTAACGTAATAGAATTTATTTACGCAATACAAATTTCGATTTTAAATTTGTAGACGGGCTCGAGGGAAGTTAGCCCATCCTTTGACTCCCAAAGCGAAACTAACGTAATAGAATTTATTTACGCAATACAAATTTCGATTTTAAATTTGTAGACGGGCTTGAGGGAAGTTAGCCCATCCTTTGACTCCCAAAGCGAAACTAACGTAATAGAAGTTATTTACGCAATACAAATTTCGATTTAAAATTTGTAGACGGGCTCGAGGGAAGTTAGCCCATCCTTTGACTCCCAAAGCGAAACTAACGTAATAGAATTTATTTACGCAATACAAATTTCGATTTAAAATTTGTAGACGGGCTCGAGGGAAGTTAGCCCATCCTTTGACTACCAAAGCGAAACTAACGTAATAGAATTTATTTACGCAATACAAATTTCGATTTTAAATTTGTAGACGGGCTCGAGGGAAGTTAGCCCATCCTTTGACTCCCAAAGCGAAACTAACGTAATAGAATTTATTTACGCAATAGAAATTTCGATTTTAAATTTGTAGACTGGCTCGAGGGAAGTTAGCCCATCCTTTGACTCCCAAAGCGAAACTAACGTAATAGAATTTATTTACGCAATACAAATTTCGATTTTAAATTTGTAGACTGGCTCGAGGGAAGTTAGCCCATCCTTTGACTCCCAAAGCGAAACTAACGTAATAGAATTTATTTACGCAATACAAATTTCGATTTTAAATTTGTAGACGGGCTCGAGGGAAGTTAGCCCATCCTTTGACTCCGAAAACGAAACTAACTTAATAGAATTTATTTACGCAACAAATTTCGATTTTAAATTTGTAGACGGGCTCGAGGGAAGTTAGCCCATCCTTTGACTTCCAAAGGGAAACTAACGTCGGTTTTAACAGTACTAACCGAAACTAACGGTTGGCGTGATTCTGAAGTGGGTGGGTCCACTTCGCAGGCATTAAGTTCGGTACGGTCGCTATTAAATTACTGACTAACGGCTAACGGACGCTTCATGATGTCGGAGCTTGGAGGTGGTCCTGTTAGCCAACTAAATTCCCCTACTCGAAAGCGGTAGCAGAACATTTCACATTACATAACTTCTGTTTGTGTTATAAATAAAGATATGCACGATGGATCTGAATACAACAATGGAGCGTTTTGTTGGTAGGCCACTGTGATCGATGATCACGCGTATTGCGCCAGTTAGATGCCTGCCTGATTACAAGAGAGATCTTACGCTTGCTAAATTAAGAAACCGGGTACGAAATATCGGTATACAGGGTGAGTAAAAAGTCTGTAAAAGGCTTAATGTTTTGAATATATTTCTGTGAAAAATGAAATTAGGTGCAATTATGGAACCCACGCAGTGACGGCTCGTAGCTAAAATTAGCGGGGGGGGGTGATGTTCAAAAAAAAATATTAGCCTTTGTTTTAAAATCGTGTAAAAGGAAACAAACATTTATAATCGGAGAATTTATTCAGAAACTTGATAAAATCCGAAAAGAATGAAATCAATTCTTGTTTTAATTCGGGCGAAAAGATCAATAATTTTATCCTTCATGTCTGAGTGACAACTAGGAAAAGTGCATTTGGCATATAGTCTAACCACTTAGTAAACGGCGAGAATTTCTCGCGCATGTAGAAGAATTCCCCTCTAGCCTCCAACAACAATCCAGTGACACAGATGTCTGCCAATCTGTTACTACGCAGAGATAGTGATGGAAAAAAAGGTTAGCTGTAGTGAGAGAATGGGGACTCGACCTCTCACTGGCACATTTTTTTCTCTGTCCCACTGGTGTTCTTAGCAGGCTGCAATCTAAGCGGCTAACCTATAGTCTTTCCGAATTAATAGTGCTTCTTAGAAAAGTTCGTAAAGCACAACACACGCAGAGTTTAAAAAAACTGCGAGATCTGCAGTGTTTTTTCTCCCTTGCAGCCTCGCGTGCAGATTTCTACGTACGCATGCGCACAAAAGTCAAATACCTCTCCGCTGGAACTGTGAAACGCACAGTTCCGTACAAAGATTTCTGTATCGTTTTCATAAACTGGGTAATTGCTACGGACATTAAACTTAAGGATTATATATCGTACAAGCATCAGGAAAGAATTAAAGGTAAATGACTTATTATAAGATATGTTATCGATAATATCAAGTGAGAATTGAGGATGCTCACCCTACCTTGCCTTACCGTGAATGTAACTTTTTTTTACATGAAATTATCGTGTGATACACGATATCTCTAGAGAAAAACGACATCGATATCTCAGACGGTTTCAAAGGTGCATTTGTTTTACCAGTCATACGTGCCGCTGGATTAAATATTTAATGAACTCGTGGTTTTATATCTTTATTAGCGAAATTTCATTGAAAAGTATGAGCTATTTTTGCGGCCATGGTCATGTTAAGACCCGAAAGTGGGATTTTAATATAAGCGCCAATCTAATGTGGCAAGCCTCTAGATGTCTAAGGTAATTTTTAACGGGTCCTTAAAAATTGTGTGTGTGTGTGTGTGTGTGTGTGTGTGTGTTCTACAGTTTCAAAATGGCTACCGCTCAAATTCTCAAAAAATGCGCTCAAAAAATGCGTAACTTTCATATATTACCCTTTTTGAAAATCTGATACCACCGTCGTAATCAGCGGTAAACTCGGTATAAATTAGCATTTTGATTTTTAAAAAATATTGAGATTAGAAAAAAAAATTGACGGCGGCTTTCAGGGTTCGTTTTTTGTATTTTGAATGTAATCTTAAGTTTAGCAACCTAATCAATGCCGATTTCGATTTGTGTAGCACTTAGTACAAAAACCTATCGTGGTTTTGACAAACTTTGACATGTTTGTTATCATGTAAATTCAGCCCGATAGTTTCAAAATGGCGGTCATTCATTTTAAATGCTGTTTTACCCAGATTTTAGTGCTGATCATGTTTATAAAATTAGATATTTAGGTGGTCGTAAAATTTTTTTAATAATTTTAAAAATTTGCTTCCATTACTTCAAGATAGCTTTGTGCCCGCGATTATTGAACGTTTTGGCGTGTGTAACAGTATGACCCACTTAATAAGGCTATTAATCATAACGAGTTGAACCAAGGCCATTGGTTTAGTCCATAATAACAGTATTGCAATATTGAACTGAGTTCGCTAATTATTGTGTGTCCTTAACAATGACTTTCTTCGGCTTGCAATGCGAGTGTGAATTGGTCTAATCGTCTCGGATCCGTTTTAAAAGAAAGTTTTATGATGTAAGATATGACTGTTGACGACCTTCACTGGGTCTGTCAAAAACAGCTGTTTTGTTTTTGCCTGATTCCAACAATACTTAGGCGCAGATTTGAAACTATTCTGTTATAAACGTGCTGAAAAGTTATTCAAAAACGGCTACCATTCAAGTGGCAATGAATTTAAAAAGCTTCCTACTGCTCCTGAGGAGGAATTTTTGTCCCAATACTTTGTATTTTTAAATCAGACGATTAGAAAACCGTCTAAATTTAAAGGACTGTGTTCGATTTACTCATCATATATATTATTTCTCGAGTCAACATCCCTTTTCTCAGCACATACTCTTTGTACAGGCATTTGTATACCTATGCATCTATAGTTCCAACCGCTCACAGATTTTGCCAAAGAGAAAGTGTGCATCGTAGTGTAGAGATTGTATACCTATGTATGTATAGTGTATCTATACTAACCGCTCACAGATTTTGCCAAAGAGAAAGTGTGCATCGTAGTGTAGAGATTGTATACCTATGTATCTATAGTGTATCTATACTAACCGGTCACAGATTTTGCCAAAAATAAAGTCTGCGTCTTAGTGTAGAGATTGTATACCTATGTATCTATAGTGTATCTATACTAACCGCTCACAGATTTTGCCAAAGATAAAGTCTGCATCGTAGTGTAGAGATTGTATACCTATGTATCTATAGTGTATCTATACTAACCGCTCACAGATTTTGCCAAAGATAAAGTCTGCGTCGTAGTGTAGAGATTGTATACCTATGTATCTATAGTGTATCTATACTAACCGCTCACAGATTTTGCCAAAGAAAAAGTGTGCATCGTAGTGTAGAGATTGTATACCTATGTATCTATAGTCTATCTATACTAATCGCTCACAGATTTTGCCAAAGAGAAAGTTTGCATTGTAGTGTAGATTGTATAACCTACCTATGCATCTATAGTCTATCTATACTAACCGCTCACAGATTTTGCCAAAGAGAAAGTTTGCATCGTAGTGTAGATTGTATAGCCTACCTATGCATCTATAGTCTATCTATACTAACCGCTCACAGATTTGGCCAAAGAGAAAGTGTGCATCGTAGTGTAGAGATTGTATACCTATGTATCTATAGTGTATCTATACTAACTGCTCACAGATTTTGCCAAAGAGAAAGTGTGCATCGTAGTATAGAGATTGTATACATATGTATCTATAGTCTATCTATACTAACCGCTCACAGATTTGGCCAAAGAGAATGTTTGCATCGTAGTATAGCGATTGTATACCAATGTATCTATAGTCCATCTATACTAACCGCTCACAGATTTTGCCAAAGTGAAAGTTTGCATTGTAGTGTAGATTGTATAGCCTACCTTTGTATCTATAGTCTATCTATACTGAAAACTATAGTCTATCCATACTATCCCATGGACAACTGTATTTAGCGTCCTCAGGAGTATCGAGCCGACAACAATTTCATGTTTTAGCAAAGAATGTAAAAACCGAAAACGTAGTGTATAGAAATGTTTTATATGATATTAATATTAGGCTAATAAATAATTACATCTCATTCATTGAACTATTTTATTGATACGTAGATATTACCTTTTCTTATTTCTTACCAAAAGTATAGATAAGATGAATTTTTATATCTTTAATTTGACGAGATTGGTTCTCCATACAAATACTACTGAACAGTTCTTATTTGTTTAAATAGTACGGAGATTGATGAAAGCTCGGAGAAAAATAGGCTATTCGAGCAGACGAAGTCGTGGGTACCAGCTGGTTATTTAACAACGATAATATTAATTAATTTATCAGCGAAAGTACATTTGAAAATATGTTGAACGGCCATTATGGTAACACCAAGGTCAAGGTCCTTGACCGTGAATCCTTGCCTCTAGAACAATTTTTCAAAAGTGCGTGTGTTTTATATTTCATAAAAAACAATAGAGGTACCTGACGGAAACGTTTGACCTTGGTGATAATATTAACGAGGAGCACCTGTTTATCAGTTAAAATTATTTTATCAACATTTATTTATGTAAATAAAAGAATACCTACTTACTTCTGGGGGCACTTCCTTATCTTGTAAAAATTGATGATAATGTATAATTAGCACTGTTAATTAGAAGAAACTGCTTATCAGTTAATTTAATTTACGGATATGCCTGAGCCTGAAAGAGTGGAGATTGCAACATTTGCTAATGACACAGCAATGTAGCAGTTTTTTTTTAACGTCCGACTATTGTGCACACTTGAGCTAATGCAGACGATGGGATGATTTATAGCGTATGAAAATGCGAAACCCTGGCCGAGAATCGAACCCGTGTCCTCGGGGTGAAAGCCCAGTACGCTATCAACTAGGCCACCGAGGCGGTAAAGTAGCAGTATGAAATTCTGTAGAAGAGTCAACAAGCAGCTTGCAAAGAGCTTTGCATGAAGTAAGTCGCTGGACTAAAAAGTGGAGGGTCAAGCTAAACGAAACTAAGTCAGTGTAAGGCAACTTCTAATATAAAATATCAACATCTTCCAGTGGAAATAAATGAAAAACCTCTTCCCTGCAGTAATACTGCTAAATACTTGGGACTAACGTTAGACTCTAAGTTGCACTGGAAGGAGCAAGTCAAAATAAAGAAGGAGCTAAATATTAAATATGGAGAAATGCGCTGGTTAATTGGAAGACGTGCAGGGCTAAGTGCTTACAATAAAGTTCTGTATAAACAGATACTGACGCCAATATGGGAATATGGCATTCAGCTGTGGGTTGTGCCAAGCCGACGAACAGAGATATCATCCAGGCGTTTCAAAACAAGGTACTCATGGGCATAGTGAATGCACCGTAGTACATCAGAAACTCAGATCTACATAGAGAATTAAAGATTGACACGGTGAAAGAAGAAATGAAAAAGCATGTAAGAAGACACCAACAGCGTCTCCAGAAACACAAGAACACAGATATCCTGAGGATGTTGGATAAGCCCAGTCCGCTTCGTCGGCTCAAGAGGACCAAACCAAGCTGACTTGATATAAGTAGTATTAGTAATCTTTATATTGGGTAACAACCCATCACACCGTGAACAATTATTGGAAGATGCTAAATGAGCTAAGCTCAGTTGTAACATTATGTGTAATTAAAAAAAAAAATCTTTATATGATGGTATTAATTTGGTTTATCTTGTCATCGAAACAGCTGCGTGCGGCAATATACATTTTGTGCTCTTGATTTGTACTTGAATAATTTCGCCCATGATCTAGTGACATACAACGTGCTCATGACAATAGCCAAAGTAGGGCTGACAGCCACAACAATAGCATAACTTTCACGTTAGTTTGTACAAGGTTTTTGTATCGCCTCTCTGTCGGACTAGACGCAGTCGTTGTTGTGATGTCGCGAATTAGGGCGGAGAAATTTCGCCTCTATTTTGTTTCTTATGCTCAAAGTTTGTGGTCGAATTTCTATAGCAGCATAACTCGGCAATCACAATGTACAATGTATAGTAGGCGGCAAAGTAGTGCGCTGTCCTAAAAACATTAGTTACTACTTTGCGCTACGATTGCTATTAACCTACAACTGGGTAGTATATCTATAGCTGGCGGTGTTCGGTATTACTAAACGTGCTGTCCTGAAAACATTAGTTACTACTTTGCGCTACGATTGCTATTAACCTACAACTGGGTAGTATATCTATAGCTGGCGGTGTTCGGTATTACTAAACGTGCTGTCCTGAAAACATTAGTTACTACTTTGCGCTACGATTGCTATTAACCTACAACTGGGTAGTATATCTATAGCTGACGGTGTTCGGTATTACTAAACGTGCTGTCCTGAAAACATTAGTTACTACTGTATGCTATTACAAGATTACAATTAACCTGCAAATTTAGTATATCTATTGCTGGCGGTGTTCGGTATTAGCAATGAATACCGATTGCGATGAATCTATTCATCGTTTAACGTCCGACTGTTGTGCACACTTGCGCTAATGCAGCCGAGAGAAAGAGAGAGAGAGAGGGGGGAGGGACAGAGAGAGAGAGGGAGGGAGGGAAAGAGAGAGATGTAGGGAGAGAGAGGGAGGGAGGGAGAGAGAGATATTCAGTCAAACGATTCAGTAAGTAAACGCGCTCTCCTAAAAACGTTAATTACTACCGTGTGCTATTATAACATTGCTATTAACCTGCAAATTGAGTAGTATATCTATTGCTGTCGATGTTCGGTATTAGCAATGAATACAGAATCTATTCATCGTTTAACGTCCGACTGTTGTGCACACTTGCGCTAATGCAGACGAGAGAGAGAGAGAGAGGGAGGGAGGGAGAGAGAGAGAGAGAGAGAGAGAGATTTTCAGTTAAACGATTCAGTAAGTAAACGCGCTGTCCTAAAAACGTTAATTACTACCGTGTGCTATTATAACATTGCTATTAACCTGCAAATTGAGTAGTATATCTATTGCTGTCGATGTTCTGTATTAGTATACGAGCTGTCCTAAAAACATTAATTACTACTGTGTGCTCTTATACGATTGCTATTAACCTACAACTGTGTAGTACATCTATTACTAGCTGTGTTCGGCATTAGTATACGCGCTGTCCTAAAAACATTAATTACTACTGTGTGATGTTATACGATTGGTATTAACCTGCAAACTGTGTTGCATATCTATTGCTGTCGGTGTTCGGTATTAGTAAACGTGCTGTTCTGAAAACGTGCACGATTTAGCAAACTGGAAAAGTCGATTTTGTTCTTAACTTTTATAGTTTATGCCAGTTATGAGAATGTTCGGTGTTTACGAATTGGTTAAAGCTTACAGGAGTAACTGCAGTCTGGAACCTACGACCTTGAGGCAAATAGTTCAGAGACACAACAGACACTTCGACCACCGAACTCTATTGTGTGGTCACCACTGTGACAAGTAGTTTCATCACTTCTACTTACCCGTTTACAACTTCAGTATAGAAATAAGCCCTGATCGCCCGGTGACGTTGTCCGCTTCTTGCCTGTGCGCACACGCTGTCCGTGTATTAAGTTTTCTGCTAATATTTTCCGTTCGGGGAAGAGGATTTTGATCACAGCGAGCTAGGGTCACAGTTTTAGGTACGTAGCACTATGACCAACCCTTCTACGTCTTTTTATAGCTACAATTTCTTCTTTTCCTACAACACAACAAATTGTATTCGTAACCGTTTTAAAGTTCCAGTGTTATACTGTTTTGAGCTTACTGGACCAAATTTTCAGCTAACACTCAAGACTAGTTTTTATCGATTTAACCTGCTATTTGTTCTGCTTTTACCGGAATTTCTGAAGTAGACACCAATACGATTAATTTCAATGCTGAAAGATTATAACGTATAATATGCATCAATCTTTTTAGGTAATTTGGAATCCACTAGATGTTTTCAGGTTCGCTAGTACTTACGTGGCCCTTCAACCAGCCAATGTACGAGCAAGAAGATTTACACGTGCATTACTGTATTAGATTTGTAGTATCTTGTAGTGTGTGGGAGCGGGATTAAACATTAATCAAGTGCATAGACTGTCTAGCCTACATTTGATTTCAAGTACATACTAAAGTCAGTATTTACAATGCCTGTCTAGCTTAACTGCAACTGAAATCAAACAGTATTGGGGTGAGTGTAATGCAGATGTTCTGGTGTTTAGTGGACGAGGAACCAAAAGTATAGTGTGTTTATTGTGCTGCGTGCGTATCTGTTACGTAGTCTTTTTCGAATTGAAAGTTCCGTAACAAAATAAAGTAGGCAGATAATATAATAATGAAGTCTTAGAAAAACTACGCAAATTTTACAATAATTAAACAGTAGAAGTACTGAGTAAATAATAGAATAACTAACAGTGCAAAAAATAAGTAATTAATAGAATTTGTAAACAGTAGGAGAATTAAGCAAATAATGTAATAACTAAGCAGGGATATGTTAAGTAAATATTTAATATTTAAACTGTTGAAAAGCTAAACAAATAATAGAATAACTGAGCAAGGATATTGGATAATAACAGAAGATACGCTAAGCAATAGGAAAATTAAGTTAATAATAGAATAAATAAACAGTAAAATAAACAGCAATTTAAGTAAATTGTAGAATATTTAAGCTGTAGAAAAACTAAACAAATAATAAAATAACTAAGCAAGGATATTGAATAATAACAGAAGATACGCTAAGCAATAGGAAAATTAAGTAAATAATAGAATAAATAAACAGTAAAATAAACAGCAATTTAAGTAAATTGTAGACTATTTAAGCTGTAGAAAAACTAAACAAATAATATAATAACTAATCAGGGATGTTAAATAAATAATAGAATATTTAAACAGTAGATACACTAAGCAGTAAGAAAAATAGTAAATAATAGAATATTTGTACAGTAAACTGAACAGTAATTTTCAGTAAATGGTAAAATATTTAAACGGTAGAAAACTAAGAAAATAATATAATAACTATGCAAGGATAGAATAGAATAATAAATAATAACATATAATAATAAATAAAAAAAAATTAATATAAATGAATAAAAATAATAATAATAAATAATAAAAAGAATAATAAATAATAGAATATTTAAAAAGTAGATTAATTATGCAAGTAGAATAACTAAGCAATAGGAAAATTAAGTAAATATGTAAACAGTAGAAAAACTAAGCAAACAATGTAATAACTAAACAGCAGAAAACTTAAGTAAGCAACAGAAAAGGTAAAAAATAAAGAATGATTAAACAGAGGGCAAATAATTAAACAGTGGAAAAATAAATACGTAATTAATGTATAAGCAGTAAATAAATTAAATAATAAAATTAAACAGCAGAAAACAAAGAAAAATACAGTTAAATAGTGGAAGACTTAGCAAATTATAAAACAATCAAGCAGTGGGGCAAGTTAAATAAATAATAAAATATATAAACGGTAGGAAACGTAATAATTAAGTTAGTAAACGTAAGAAAAAATAATAAATTAGTTGAAGAGTGAAGGGAATTAAATAAATACTGTCTAAACTGAAGAAGAAGTAGGGAAATAATAGGTAGTCTTTTCTTCGAAGAGTACCGTTACGGTTGCTCCAAATAACCCATTTTTTACCTGATATGCAGTTGACAATTTAATAATACTCTGCAAATACAAATAAGCTGCTTATCAGTTGTAACAATATACATAACGTATAATCACGTATAGAAAGTATTGTCGAGCAAGATAGCATATCGCAGACAAAGAGATAAAGGTTTTTAATGTGTTACGTCGTTCGAATGATTCATAAAAAGTAATGTCTTGGTTTTTTAACAAGTGTTCATACATCAAAACATTGTTTGTGTACTTAAAAATTTTAGCCGCCTCGGTGGTCTAGTTGATAGCGTACTGGGCTTTCACCCCGAGGACCCGGGTTCGATTCCCGGCCAGGGCTTGGCAGTTTCATACGCTATAAATCATCCCATCGTCTGCATTAGCCCAAGTGTGCACAATAGTCAGACGTTAAAAAAAAAAAAAAATATATATATATATATATAAATCATAAAAAATATATATATATAAAAATAGATACACGGTATGGGCCACGTACATGTCTCCCCCACCACTTGCCGGCTGAAGTGCGTCATCGGTTCAAGCTCAGACGTAGTGTTTAGTAGAAAACAGTTAGTAATGTTAGTGTTAGTAATTTTATTATAGTAATTACAATAATAATTCCTTATATCTAACATTAATAACGCTGTTAATTACTTTACTTATTGAATTCGCTCATTCAGTATATAAAAATTAAAAAATTCAGCAATGAAAAAAATTTATATATATATAGAAATAAGAAAAAAACAACAAAATTAGGTATTTTATCTAAACAAATACACAATTCTTCTATGCAATTATTCTTCTACACAACACTACTTGTGCAAAAAACATTTGCTATACTAAATAAATAATATCAACAACAAGCTAAATCTACATCCCATCGTCTACATTAGCCTAAGTGTGCACAATAGTCGGACGTTAAACACCAAAAAAAAAAAAAAACTTAAACATTGTAGCGTGTATTTTTAGACGTTCTACTCGACATTCTCAGACAACAGGAATAAGGAACAGACTGTGGAAAACTAGTTCCTACTGATGGGCGAATTTCCGATTCAACGTTTAGAGCAGTGATTCCCAAAGTGTGCGCCGCGGCTCCTCGGGACACCACGGTGCCGTCATAAGCGCGCCGCGAAATATTTAGTTAAAACAATTCGGCAATTTTTTTAGAATTTCCAATTCTCGAATTTAATCATCAGTGGACATTCAGTAAATTCTTTGTGAATTTAAAATTTGTGTTTAATTTGGACAACCAGATGATGGTTGTCCAGTCTCAATATGGATATTATCGAAACAGTTTAAATTAGATATTTTATATTATCCCAATGAAAATAGTAAGTATTTGTTTTTAATTTTTCGCTTTTAAATGGGCAAACACTTTTAAAGAGGAAAGTTTTCCACTTTTTCAGGAAAGTCAAAAATTTAGAAAAAAATCTGATGTATTAAATTTTTTTACATCGGCGCCGCGGAAAAGATTCGATTATTTAGGGAGCCGCAAAACGAAAAAGATTGGGAACCTCTGGTTTAGAGGGGGTCGCTGGTTATTTCCTCTAATACTGAACGGCAAAAGTTATCGTAATTTTGACAGCACCGTGTAGAAAGTTTACAAAATGTCCAACAAAAACGTTAACTGATTGTTTTGAAATTTGGTACGAAGATATCTTGTCTAAAACTAACGACGTGTGTGTAACATTTTTTTCCATTTTTCGTTTCAAAATGGCGGCCTTTGATTTAACGATGACTTTTGCGCGCAAGTTAAGTCAAACGCAATGGCCGATGTTTTTTAAATTTGGTACGAAGGTATCTTGTGTAAAACCAAAATGACGTGCAACATTTTTTCAATTTTTCGTTTCAAAATGGCTGCCTTTGATTTAACGATGACTTTTGCGCGCAAGTTAAGTCAAACGCAATGGCCGATGTTTTATAAAATTTGGTACGAAGGTATTTTGTGTAAAACCAAAATGACGTGTGTAACATTTTTTCCATTTTTCGTTTCAAAATGGCGACCTTTGATTTAACGATGACTACTGCACGCAAGTTAAGTCAAACGCAATGGCCGATGTTTTTGAAATTTGATACGAAGGTATTTTGTATAAAACCAGTAGGACGTATGTGTAAAATGTTTCCCATTCACTTCAGTTTCAAGATGGCTGGCTCAAATTCAACGTTGATAGTATAATTTCCGGCAATTTCATGTAATTCTGACTGAACGGCAAAACATAATTTGTACCGTTTCATGCAGAAAGGGAATAAAATTTGCAGTAAATTTGTCCGGTGATATTTTTCGTAAATATTACGGTTACCGGTTAAATTGGCGGAACAGGTTCGAGCGCTGTCTTAAACTGCTCTGTACATTAATTTTTTTTTTTTTTACGTGCGACTATTGTGCACTCTTGGGCTAATGCAGACGATGGGATGATTTATAGCGTATGAAAATGCCAAGCCTTGGCCGGGAATCGAGCCCGGGTCCTCGGGGTGAAAGCCTAGTACGCTACCAACTAGGCCACCGAGGCGGCTATGTACATTAATTAAGAATACACTGCGAGGTGTAGTGTTATTTTGAACTACTAGTTTAAATTTTGTTAAATTGTTTTGAGTTATAATAATAATTTATACCTAATGGTAAATTTTAACAACAATCTGATTTACGATTTTGAGAAATTACAAAATGTTTATGGTTTTTTGTGATAATAATTGATTAAGGGTAGGTTTGTGTAATACTACTTAAGGGTATATGTTGCAGAGGGAAGTATGCTGGTAAGGATGTTCCGGGCACACGGCGAGTTCTGCGCCAGCCACCCCTGGGAGGTGATAGTGGCCACCCTTACCTTGACTGCCTGCATACTCTCCATGGACAAACAACCTGCCAACCCGATGCCTCCGCTCGCTCAGACTCACTGTACTGCTGGCCATCGGAGCTGTATGAACTTGGAGGTGAACGAAACAAACGTTTTTGTATTACTTAGGTATCTATATAAAAAGCTACGGTTTACCAAAACACGCCGTACGGACAGCGTAATGATGTAATGGAGTTAAATTTGAAACTGTGCTCCAGTATGGACGCAGATTCCAAGTCCGATGAGGCAACGCTGGGCTTAAGGATGTCTCGATCTGTCCACAGTCCTTGGCACAGTGTTGCCAGAGGCTAGATAAAATTTCTCCAATTATAAATCATTAATAATATCTTCTTTTTTTCAGCTTGAAACGTTCTCCGACGTCTTCCGATTCCTAGTTTCCATTTCCCCTATCATTCCACAGATCTTGACCCAATTCCCTCTCTCTCATTTCCTTATCAATTCCTTCTCTCCAATTAAGTATCGGTCTTCCTCTTTTTTTACGACCGTGTGGTTTCCATTTCAAAATCTGTTAAGTCGATTAGCATCCATGATTTCACGGATTCTTACATTTTTAACTTTTTCCGTTTGGACTGAACTGCCATTTCTGTAGTTTCAAGACATTTTTGTTTTTTTGTCATACTTCCAAATAAGATTCCTACTATTTATTTTTAATATATCTTGATCTAATACGATGCTGTTCACTGTCCTTATTGCTCTTCTTCCCAAGGTGTTCCGTTCTTTTATCGCTGTGTCCAAGAGTCCATCGCTAGTAATTGTCGTTACCAAATACGAGGTGTGTTCAGAAAGTAATGAGAATTTTTAAATTTCTCGCTGGCTTGGAGAGTCCGATTGTCAAACATTTTTTTTTTATTACATGCCCTTGAAGTATGATAAAACTTTGAGCTGTTTTCATTGTTGACTTTGTGACAGCCAGTAAGGTTAGACGTGTTTTTATGAGCTCGGCGATTTTCGTTTGTTAAAAGAAATGGATCAAAGAATTTGTATCAAATTTTGCGTAAAAATTGGAATAAAGTGTAAAAAAGTGTGTGAAATGTTAACAAAGGCCTATGGTGAGTCTGCTTTGAGTAAAGCAAGAGTTTATGAGTGGTATAAGCGTTTCCAAGAAGGCCGTGAAGACGTTGAAGATGACGAACGCCCTGGACGCCCAGCACATCAACAACTGATGAAAACGTGGAAAAAGTGAAAGGAATGGTTATGAACAATCGTCGAATCACAATTAGAGAGATCGCTGATGATGTTGGCATATCGATTGGATCATGTCATGACATTGTTTCTAGTGTTTTGTGTATGAAACGCGTGGCAGCAAAATTCGTTCCGAAATTGTTGAATATTGAACAAAAATAGCGGCGAATGGAAGTTGCTCAGGAGTCACTAAATGAAGTCAACGACGATGAAGAATTACTGAAACGTATTATAACAGGTGACGAAACATGGGTTTACGGATATGACGTCGAATCTAAGGCGCAATCATCCCAGTGGCGGCATTATGGCTCGCCAAGACCGAAAAAGGCTCGACAAGTGCGGTCGAACGTGAAGGTTATGCTCATTGTGTTTTCGATATTAATGGCATAGTGCATCATGAATTCCTGCCACCAGGTGAAACGGTCAATAAGGAGTACTACCTATAAGTTCAACGCCGTTTGCGTGAAGCAATCCGAAAAAAACGCCCGGATCTGTGGAAAAACAATTCATGGCTTTTGCACCACAATAATGCACCAGCTCATCATTGCTTGTTCGTGAATTTTTGGCCAAAAACAGTACTGTAACGATGCCCCAGCCTCCATATTCGCAAGACATAGCTCCGTGTGACTTTTTCCTATTTCCAAAAATAAAGAGAACCTTAAAGGGCCGTCGTTTTACAGCCATAGATGACATTAAAAGCGCATCCTTAAAAAACTGAAGGCTATCTCAAAGATCGAGTTTGAGAAGTGTTTCGAGGATTGGAAAAAGCGCTGGCACAAGTGCATAATCTCCAGTGGGGACTATTTTGAAGGCGACAACATCAATGTAGAAGAATAAATAAATATTTTGTTCAAAAAATTAAAGTTCTCGTTAATTTCTGACACACACCTCGTACTTGTAAGTTGTACGTCCCTTGATTTTATGTTGTGTTCCAGTAGAAGATTCCTCCAATGCACGTGTACTCCGTTTTGTTTAGGTTTACCTCAAGTCCCCAAATAACATATTCTTCTGTTAATTTCCTATTTATGTATTGGAGCTCCTCATAATCCTGCGCTATAACTATTTGGTCATCTGCAAAGCAGAGGTTGTATATAATGTCGTCATTTAATGGCATACCCATTCTTTCACATCCGTTTCCAGTTGGACAGTGCAAAAACTATTTCTTAATTTTAATCTGTGTACTTCCACTATTTCTTTTTCCTCATTGTAGTAATTTTTACGATTTCAATTGTATACGTCACAGTCACCGTGTTTATTACAACCGTGAAGGTAATTGTTTTATTGTAAAGTGTTCCCGAGTGAATTGTTTGAACATTTTAATAATGTTTGTTTTTTTAATAGGTACCTAATTAATGTTTTTTACACTATAGATAATATAACGTTTAATTACCGTCATTACGTTTAAATTACCTAGTTAATGCAAATTTGAACAGCTGATTAAGTTAGTGAAGTCAGAATTATAAAATGAAATTTTAAAAAAAAGTTCTGAACTTTACAGCTGTTCAAAGTTAATGCTCTTGTTCTTTTTCTAAAATGCAAAATGTAGGTAACGTTATTCAAGGTTGTTAGTTTTTAGAAATTCGATCCTAGCCTTTCACGTCAGCGTGACTCACTCTATACAGACATGTGACGCGTTTGATGTTTGCTTTAGGAGTACAACGCAGTGGACGTCATAGTGATGACGACTATACGATGCATCGCTGTACTCTACAGCTACTACCAGTTCTGTACTCTGCACAAGCTGGGCTCCAAGTACATATTGGGTGAGTTATTTATGCAATACAGTCACGTTAGTTAAACGATGTTGGGTTTGAAATGAAATGAAATTATTCGCCCTTTCAGTATGAATTAAGTATTAACCAAAAATTATACGTTCAAATCGTATTCTTAATTTTTTTTTTTTTTTTAACGTCTGACTATTGTGCACACTTGGGCTAATGCAGACGATGAGATGATTTACAGCGTATGAAAATGCCAAGCCCTGGCCGGGAATCGAACCCGGGTCCTCGGGGTGAAAGCCCAGTACGCTATCAACTAGGCCACCGAGGCGGCTCGCATTCTTAAACACAATACATTAAGATAAGATTATATACCAGAAGAAGGGATAGTTCAACCCCAGGCACTGCGATCGACTGACCTATTGTGCAACTTACCTCTTAAAATACCTAGTTCAGCAGATTGGTGCCCATAATAAGTTCCAACAATCCATTGACTAGCTCACTCTGCTGAAGATCGCTAGGGTCTTGGAAACCAAAAACCTCTAGCCTCCTACTAGCAAGAGCCTCACAATCATAAATTATGTAACCTGCAGTTTCCGCCTCCTTCCTGCACAATCTACACACGGTTTCTCCGTAGTATACACCTATCCTGTTCATGTGCACCCTCAGACCACAGTGCCCTGTTATGAGCCCCATTATCCTCCTGAGTTGTGCTCTGCCCAGGACATCTGCTGCCCCTTTGATTCCTCCAGAAGGAACTTTGCTTAAGAGACGTTTACTGTGGGAATGCCCATGAAGGTTGTCCCATCTTACCTGGTGTTGACATAACACAATACATTACTAATAGAATTGCAAATAAAATTTCTTTTATTGAACCAAAAATACTGTAAGAATCATTGTATCATGTTTTCTCTTACTTTTTTACTTTAATTACAATAATTTGTTCGAAAACACGACAGATTAACAAAGCTAGTTTTTAACAACATAACCTAAAATTCATTATAGCCTATCAGCTGATCTTTACGAATTAATATAAAACAACTGATCTTTTAATATATAACTACCAAAATTAAATTAACGATTCATTTCATATATTAAATCGGTCGAACTTCTTCGTAGTTTCCGTAGTGTAGTGTTTATCGCGTCCGCCTTACACGCGCACGGTTCCCGGTTCGATCCCGGGCGGAAACAGTAATTTTTAATTATTACGAGAATTGCGACGCGCAAAATATCCTGTTTTTGTATCAATGTAAACATTTTTCTCGCATCACACTTCCCGCGAAATCCAACATCACAACCAGCCCTAAAATATGATACATATTAAAAGAAAAATTATATATTTATAAGATTCTAATGCACATAGGAAAAATATAGGAACACAGGGACGGATTAAGGGAGGGGCGACCGCCCCTCCCGAGCCAAATGAAATAAAATAAAAAATGTAAAAGATCCAATTTGACTTCCTTAAAGTGGAAGTATCGCTGCTTCGAGGAAAGGAGCCGAAGAGATATTTGAGGCCTCTGAAGGTTTCCAAACCCATCACATTATCCCGATCTCAACTTTGTATGTACATGACGTTTGTCCGTGTGTACATATGTACGTTTGTGCACTTTGTAACGCTTGTACTGAGGATGAGAACGGGGTTAATCAGTTAGATATTTTATGTTGGTTCTCTCTTCTCGTCCTGTGTTAACTGCAACAGCAGAAAGATCTTTCTCAACTCTAAAATTATCAAAACTTGGTTGAGAAACTGTTGTGACGCTTAACTGGTTGAGGGATCAGCGTTAACGGAAGGGTAAAGCAACTGCTGGAGTAACTGCAGCTATATATGTAAAAAATTACAGATAGGTATATTGAGAAGAGGGATAGTTATGTAAAAGGAACCAGTTTTACAAAAGTTTTAAAAATTAAGAATCTAAGAAAATTAAGTGATTTTTTTTTTTTTTTTTTTTTTTTTTTTTTTTTTTTTGTCTAAAGTGGAGTAAATGTTTTACACTTATTTTATATGCGTTATAAGTCTCAGAAGAGATTTATAGCGCTAGTTTTGTAACGTATTATTTAAAAAATTGTCATCCACTAGGCGCATGCGCGGCATCACAAATTATACAATATTTTGTATACATTTTACGAATCTAACTTATTAGTCGCAAAGTGGCCATTACAAATGCCACTTTTTTGCATAAAGTGTTTAGAACAATTTCAATATTTACTTAAAAGTCATTAAACTTACAGGTTATGTGGCCCTACTGACAGGCCCCTATCCCTACCCGTCGTACAAGCCGGTACAAGCATTTCGAATACCAAACGCATGTTTTGGGCACTGTTTTTACACAAATTTATTTGCGATTTCTGCTACCATCGTGCATTTATCTGTTGTTAATATAATCATAAAATACGAAGTTCAATAAAAATGTCCAGGTTATCAACTATGCCTGTTCAATTGACTAGAAGACAGTTACCTATTAAAACTGCGATTGCTTTCAATATAAACAAGTCGCAGAGACAAAAACTTCAAAGATCAGGAGCCGCCTCGGTGGCCTAGTTGATAGCGTACTGGGCTTTCACCCCGAGGACCCGGGTTCGATTCCCGGCCAGGGCTTGGCATTTCCATACGCTATAAATCATCTCATCGTCTACATTAGCCCTAGTGTACACAATAGTCGGACGTTAAACAAAAAAATAATAATAATAATCAAAGATCAGGATTGTATTTACCAGAAGTCGTCTTTACTCACGGACAATTGTATGTAGCCTTTTCAAGGGTAACTAAATCAACTAACATGTTTGTATCCATTAAAGAAAATGAAATACGTATTCAAAAGGCTGTGTTTACTTAAAACTTTCATAGTGCGAAATTTCGCACGGGCCTCCTGGTACTATTTAATTAAAGAAAGTTTTGCGATATTTTCGCAACATTTAATTGCGTTTTGTTCGGCGCGACTCTCGATTACCAAGAGACAATCGATTACGTGCGTGAGTCGGCATTTAAACTCGGAAGTTTAGTGTTACATAAAGTATGCGACCGGGCGGCCCTTGCGAATTCAGGCAAGTCTAACTGCGTGTGTACAACTTTCACTCTTAGTAAAACTTCGACCACTTTTACTTTTAAACACTTTCCGAGGTCAAGGAAAGCAAAGCCGCTATTGCCGCAGGCTGTTCGATCACAGTCCGCTGTTTGGTTGACTAAATGCTCACAGTCCATTTCATATTAGTTGACAGTACGTCAAAAACAGATGTGATATTGAGTATACACGTACTTGTGCGTGATATGTAAACGCTCGCAGCTGGTGACATCTTGCAGCAGAGTGTTCAACTACAGTTAAGTAGTGGTGGGGCAGAAAACACCAAACTGTTAAAAAAACTGCTTTTCTATCAACGACAAACAAACTGCTTTATGATTTGTTAAACAAGGAACGGACTTTCCCCACTACCACACCCACGTTCTATTGGAACGTTGCCGCAAGCACTAAAACTGTTTTCCTGCTAACTGCTTTTCTTCTACCTGCTTTTATGCTTTTTCTCTTTATTTCAAAGTTGCTTGTTGCTTGTAGTAAAATAAGAACTTTTGGTCAATGTCAACGTTTATCTCCGTTTTGTTGCGAGTTGTAGTAACAACCTCTCACATTTTGTAGATACATAGCCTAATTTTATTTAAACATATTTTTTATATTTATTATCAATCATCAATATCTTTTAATCAACTAAAAATAT
Source organism: Callitettix versicolor (assembly GCA_022606455.1). Lineage (NCBI taxonomy): Eukaryota > Metazoa > Arthropoda > Insecta > Hemiptera > Cercopidae > Callitettix > Callitettix versicolor. The sequence continues at coordinate 52,747,771 of CM040191.1, forward strand.
TCTAAATCGTTTGCATTTTGGTAAATGTGCTAAGGACTATTTAATTTTTAAGTAAAAAAAAGTGTTTCTATTAGAAGTGCATTGCGTTTTATAAATATAAAATGGCTTACATAATTATTACGTTTTGAGAATGTAATTTAATTATTACTACACTTATAAGAATTATGTTTATCCTTTCTAAATGCTTTATAACCAAAAACAATTAAGGACATGGTGGTAATGGGAATGAAAAGTAGTCTTAGAAAACTGAACGTATGTGCTTTATGTTTTAGCTGCTAATACAACTTTGAGTTTCAGTTTTCTAAACCGGTTTTTTCCCAACTGTTTTAAAAAGCAGCTTTTTTCCTCAACAAACAGTTTGTTGACGTTTTGTAAAAATAGCAGAAATGCACACCTCTGCAGTTAAGTAGAAAATATTACTGTTTATTTTCTCAAACGTCTTCCCCTCTGACCTTGCAGCGTTCAAGCGGCAGACAGTGCAATTACTTGGACTTCAGCCTCTGATATCGAGCATGTTTTTGTATATTCCGTTTGTAATCAGTTTATATTCAATGGTATACGGTAAATTTAGCGTGACCCATATTAAATACTCTTTGAATTTGTGTTGTAGATTGAAAAGGTAATGCAGTACATTCCAATACTGAGTACATTAAATTATATTTTTCAGACTAAATATACGGTATGACTAAGAATGACAAGAATGATGGAGAAACTCGGTTTCTAGTAAATAGATTTGACTAAGTAGTAAATAGCTAAGTAAGGTAGGACGAAACGTTCCAGCCGCACGGAACTTATATGTGTTTACATCCACTGCTAAGTAATGGGGAATGGACTGTATTGTGTACAGGGATACCAAGGTACTAACCATTTTGCGATCGCGTTCCTGGTTACTTTTCGTTCTTTATCTTACTGCACTGTAAAATTGACCAAAATAGACTTAACAATGAGACACTTCTAGGGAGGAAATATTAAAAAGAGAGTATCGAAGCTGTACGAAATCTGAATAGAATTTTCTATTTCTTTTTTTTTTTACGTCCGGCTATTGTGCACACTTGGGCTAATGCAGACGATAGGATGATTTATAGCGTATGAAAATGTTAAGCCCTGGCCGGGAATCGAACCCGGGTCCTCGGGGTGAAAGCCCAGGACTAGGCCACCGAGGCGGCTAGAATTTTCTAATTGACCCCGATAAGCGGGGTCTCTGTTTCAACTCGACCGTTCGGCATTTCGTTTGTGTTTGTTACGCAGTTTTTGCCAAATGCAGTGACCGATTGTTTTGAAATTTCTTACGGAAGTACGTTGTATAAAGCCCGAATAACTTGTATGGAAGATTTTTTCCACTTACCTCTGTTTCAAGATGACTGTTTCTGATTTAACGATTACGAGTGTACGCAGTTTTGGCCAAACGCAATGACCGATTGTTTTGAAATTTGGCACGGACATATGTTGTATGTAGCCCAAATGACGTGTAACATTTTCCCTATTTCCTTCCGTTTCAATATGGCGCACCTGATTTAACAGTGACTAGTGTACGCAGTTTTAGTCAATCGCATTAGCCTATTGTTTTGAAATCTTGTACTAAGATACCTTGTATAAAGTCCGAATGACGTATGTGAACGATTTTTTAATATTCGCTTCCGTTTCAAGGTGGCAGGCTCTGATTCAGCGTTGATAGTGTGGTGGTTGAACGGCAAGACCTATTATATTTTAACCGCTTTATGGAGAAAGGACATAAAAGTTTAATAACGGTAACATTTTGCGTAAATATTACGGTTGACGGTTAAATTGATTTAACAGTACTTAACCAGCAAAATTCGTTTAACGGTTTCAAAATGGCGGCCGTTTAAAATATTTTAAAAATTCGTGAAATTTTATTCTTCGGTGTTTTTCACCGAAAATTTTTTTTTAAATCTGAGTTTCACTATCGCAAGCAACGTTAAAAACTGCTTAAATTAGCATTTTTAATTCTCAAAATCCTCTAACTCGACAGCGGTCAGGGTTCGTTTCCATACTTTCAATGCAGTTTGAAAATTTCAAACGCTAATACAGCAAGTATATGTTGATTTTAATGCTGCTTATGATAGTGGAATCATAGTTTCAGATAAAGGGTAATAAAAATCACTTTTGCAAATTTGCTTCCGTCACGTCAGGGAGACGCGATTATTTTCAATTAGAACCAATGTTTTTAGGACTGGTAATAGCGTTTGAAGCCTGTAAGCTTCGTACTGTCACCAAACTATGGACGTCCAGTAGAGGCCAGTAAGTGTACACCATACAATGTTATCTTCGTTTCACCTTTTTTCTTTTTATCTGCTTCTCTTATCTCTTCAACATACATAAATGCTGCGTATTTTCATAAGTACAACATTGTACCACAGTAAATATTTGTTTTTTCTTTTATTGTACAGAACGTCTTTAAAAAAATCCAAACACACAAGTTTGAACAGCTGTGTCGTATCAAAGATAACAGCAAGACGCACGACTTCTGCATTGTTCTGCATCTTTAACCTATAAAAGTACTAAATAAGCATCATTAACTGCATAACATCTGCAGTATGGCAAAGATGAACACAGAACACATTAACAGCTGACTAGCATGACAGCAGACAGCTGATTGACGCGCTCCTAGGCATACTTTGCAACTAGTGCCTGCGTTTCTGCTATTTTTATAGTGTCCACTTCTGCAAATAGAGGTGGGCGTTTCTGCTATTTTTACAAAACGTCAACAAACTGTTTATTGAGGAAAAAAGCTGTTTTTTAAAACAGTTGGAAAAAAACAGGTTTAGAAAACTTAAACTCAAAGTTGTATTAGCAGCTAAAACATAAATCACATACGTTCAGTTTTCTACGACTACTTTTTCATTCCCACTGCCTTAACTGTTTTGGGTATAAAGCATTTAGAAAGGTTAAAAATAATCCTTACAAGTGTAGTAATAATTAAATTACATTACCAAAACGTAATAATTATGTAAGCCATTTTATGTATAAAATGCGATGAATTTCTAATAGAAGCATTCTTTTTTTATTTAAAAATTAAATAGTCCATTGCATATTTACCAAAATGCAAACGATTTAGAATATTTTTAGTTGATTAAAAAATATTTTTGATTGATAATAAATATAAAAAATATGTTTAAATAAAATTAGGCTCTGTATCTACAAAATGTGAGAGGTTGTTACTACAACTCGCAACAAAATAGAGATAAACGTTGACATTGACCAAACAGTTCTTACTTCACTACAAGCAACTTTGGAATAAAGGGAAAAAGCATAAAAGCAAGTAGAAGAAAAGCAGTTAGCAGGAAAACAGTTTTAGCGCTTGCGGCGAATAGAACGTGGGTGTGGTAGTGGGAAAACCCTTTCCTTGTTTAACAAATCATAAAGAAGTTTTTTTTAACAGTTTGGTGTTTTCTGTCCCACCACTACAATTAGTATGGGTCCGCACTTCCAGTGGAATGGAGGGGAAATGAGGGGTACTAAAGGCATCCATGTTTTCAGATTATTTGGTGATTAAAAAAATGTATTTTTGAAGTGGAAACTTGTTTTAAATCTGAAATGCCAGAAAACTGAAATAACTTTCTAATTGCACGCGGATTGAACTGAGAGAAGTGTTTTGAGTCGTGTGTAGTCAGAAATAATATCAGATAAATTGCTGTTATTGAGTCTTGTTTATATTCATGTAAACACATCACGCTTTTGCAAATGGCTAGTGCCAGTGAAAATAGCATAACTCTTCTTCGTGCGTGCTGAACTTGTGCAGAAAATCTGCTAAAACTAGCCCAATTTATACATTCACCATAGGGATCTAAACGGTAGTTTTAATAGGTAAACCAGTCTATGGAAATTAAACGAACTTAAACAAATTTACTTGACCTTTTTTTATTATTTACTATTTTTAAGTAACTTTCGTTTAATATATTCTAATGGCCACCGTCTCGAAACAGATTATTGGAATAAGATGAAGATTTTTTTTAATTAGGTCTTTAATGAGTACTTCTCAAAATTTCAACTCAATCGGCTGGCCTAAAGATCTTAATTATTTAGTAAAACACAAATTGTTTTCTTTCATATACAAGGTGTGTTCAAAATAGTTCCCATTGGAGATTATGCACTTGTGCCAGCGCTTCCATTCCTCGAAACAATTCTCAAACTCGATCTTTATGATAGCCTTTAGTTCTTTCAGCGATGTGCTTTTAATGTCATCTACGGCTGTAAAACGACGGCCCTTTAAGGTTCTCTTTATTTTTGGAAATAGGAAAAAGTCACACGGAGCCATGTCTGGCGAATATGGAGGCTGGGGCATCGTTACAGTACTGTTTTTTGCCAAAAATTAAGGAACAAGCAATGAAGTGTGAGCTGGTGAATTATCGTGGTGCAAAAGCTATGAATTGTTTTTCCACAGATCCGGGCGTTTTTTCGGATTGCTTCACGCAAACGGCGTTGAACTTGTAGGTAGTACTCCTTATTGACCGTTTCACCTGGTGGCAGGAATTCATGGTGCACTATGCCTAAATACCGAAGAACACACATAACCTTCACGTTCGACCGCACTTGTCGAACCTTTTTCGATCTTGGCGAGCCAGAATGCCTCCACTGGGATGATTGAGCCTTGGTTTCGACGTCATATCCGTAAACCCATGTTTCGTCACCTGTTATAATACGTTTCAGTAATTCTGCATCGTCGTTAACTTCATTTAGTGACTCCTGAGCAACTTCCATTAGCCGCTGTTTTTGTTCAAAATTGAACAATTTTGGAACGAATTTTACTGCCACGCGTTTCATACACAAAACACTGTATGAACATGGTTTTACAGTGTTCATGACATGATCCAATCGATATGCCAACGTCATCAGCGTCCTCTGTAATTGTGATTCGGCGATTGTTCATAACCATTTCTTTCACTTTTTCCACGTTTTCATCGGTTGTTGATGTGCTGGGGCGTCCAGGGCGTTCGTCATATCAACTTCACAGCCTTCTTAAAAACGCTTAGCAGCCTTCTTGAAAATACCACTCGTAAACTCTTGCTTTACCCATAGCAGACTCACCATAGGCCTTTGTTAACATTTCACACACTTTGCTACACTTTATTCCATTTTTACGCAAAATTTGATACAAATTCTTTGATATTTCTTTTAACAAACGAAAATCGCCGAGCTCATAAAAAAACCTTAGTGGTTGTCACAGAGTCAACAATGAAAACAGCTGAAAGTTTTATCATACTTCAAGGGCATGTATACCAACATAATAAAAAGATAAATTCTCGTCACTTTCTGAACACACCATGTATATTAATTAAGTCTTAATATATATTAAGTCTTACATAATTAAGACCATGTATACTGCGAAGTCTTGTGTTCTTTGAACTAGTGTAATGGCAGATATATTTTGTCTAAACATAAAACTTTTGGGAATTTATAGATTGTGGGAATACTCTCGGCATTGTACTCAGGGAATTTTTCCTCGAGTCATAAATTCTCGGGAATTTTACATCACTAAGCTGTAGTATATAAAGTGTAAGTAAATAAATTGTAGTAATATAAATTTATTTCAATTTGTTAATTTTTATTTACCTAAAATGTTTATACAATATACAAGTAGCAGTTTAGTCTCATCTTAATGAAATTTTGTAGACTTGACTTTCAAAATAAGAGGAAAAGAACAGTACTGTCTACATTTGATTTCAAAAAAAACCAATGCATTTGATTACGATTGCAACTTATAGATAAGCTCACGTAAGTCTGCAAACCGTCACGTGGAGGGAGCGATGTTCGGCAATATTGCTAGCTGGATACAGACGCACCTTATCTCCCGCGGACAACAAATGGAATTCGAACCTGCGTACATCTAAAGGCCGACTGAGCTGCAAGCTTCCCTTGAACAGTTTAATTCAATCAGAGTTGACGAGGTTCTGTTTGTGCGATTGAATTGAAATTGTTTCACCTAAACAAACTTACTGGATTCGGCCACGAGGACTTCAGTTATAAGACTTTGCAACTTATCTTTGTCGGAATTTGGCCAAAGGGACTTCACTTGTAAGACTTTGCAACGTATCCTCGTCGGAATTTTGGCCAAAAGGACCACTTATAAGACTGCAACTTACCTGAATTTGGCGAAAAGGATTTCAATTATAAGACTTTGCAACTTATCTTCGTCGGAAATTTATAAGAACGTCCAGCTTTAAACTTGTGTATTAAGATTTCCCGGAGGGATGGATGAAAGCAAACTTGAACCTGAGATTAAGCAGCGCTGCGTGAAGTAAGAGAGAAAGTTAACTGGTTTTATGGAGCCAGAGAGAACAGGAGATGAAATTCCAACGTCCAGGGAAAGTCGACTAAGGGTCAAGGTCGTTGCACCTCGCCTAGTTTATTACAATATAAAGTATTAATTGGCATCAAGCAGCCGTCTAGCTAACGTGATGGAAGCGAATTTCCAAAAAGTAAAAATATCAGTTTTTACACTTTTTTGATAATCTGATTTCACCAGCATAATCAGCGGGCGGAGTTCATTTTCGTTTTTTAATTAAATTTGATAATTGAAATGCTAATTTATGCAAATCTTAATGGTAATTATGATTGTGGAATTGTGTTTTCAAAAACTTTGAGATGAAAGCTTTGTGATTTTTGTTAAGATTTCGTAAGGTCGGTATTCTGAAACGGTTGAATGGATTTTTTTGTCTAAGTGATTACCAATATTGATTTTTGTGCCGAATTTGAATGAAATAGGACTAAAGTGCGAATGCTAAAACACACAGGCGCATGTAAAAATGTGTAACGATCCTCTCCATGCAGTCTAAGAGCTCAGGATCGGTACTCATGTCATTTTACTAGGTCTAAATTTTGTCTTTGGGGACTGATACAATTAGCTGATACAATGTTCCAATGGGAATTTGTTAACAATGCAGTACTATTAATGAACATGTTAACCTTACAATGCACATTTTTGATGAAATTATTAAAATAGCTTGTAAGAAAAAAATTTAAGAATAATTTTTTATGGTAAGAATGAATGACATTCTAGAGTTACATAAAGTCTAGAATTTGGGGAAGATTCAAGGTGGGTAACTCCCCCACTTCTAATTGATGACTTCCCAATTCATTATTGAGTAATTGTAGATGCAATTGCTGTGCTAATTGACTTTCAATTTCTCCCTCTTACTCTTGATCCTTATCATGGAGGTTGTGTCCTGTTTATCCAGTTTCTTGTTGTGCAGTGAGTTTTCACTCATTCTATTCACATCTTACTCATAGGAACATGAGTAGCTAGGGAAATTATGTCCACTCACACAGAGCCCTGCGTGTATGGGTTGCCCTGCTACACTGAGAGGTTGCCAGGTATTCAGGGCTCCGTTTGATACACACATATCTTCTGTGACAGCCAAGATATGGCTGTGACAGACACTCCATCAGCACAGGTCGCTTGACACTTTAGAGTTAGCCCAAGCTATGTAGTAGTGAATGTGTGTGTCTTGAGTAAATGAGAAATGAGCTAAAGGTAGGTTGGGATTGCTAAACCCATCAGCTGCGTCTGTTATCATTTTTTACCATAAATTTCTGTTAGTTCAGATTTTGTATTCCCAGGTTCAGTTATGAATGGATCTTTTTTTGTCAACAGCTTTAGAACCAGATTTTGAAAAATCTTAAAATGTAAAAAAAAATTTTAAGTGTCCATATTACATAAAAAAAACACTTTTTATAAATTTCTTATTGAATCTTAACAATATTGAAGGAGTGTTCGATGACTGGAACTGTGACTGTATTTTTAAAAGTGTCTAAAAAATATTTGTAACTGGGATGAGCTGACTCTCAAAAGTGAAGCTAAGGAGTATAGGTTAGCTGCTTATAAAACGGCCTGTTAAGAGCACTAGAGGGACAAAGAGAGAAAATGTGCGAGAGAGAGGTCAAGTCCCCACTCTTTCACCATAGACCCCTCCTTTTCCTTCACTGTCGCTGACTAGTAACAGTTTGTAGACTCAGATTGGCAGACTCTGTGTCACTGGACTGTTGGAGGGAGCTTAAGGGGAATTCTCCTACATGTGTGAGAAATTCTCGCGCTGGCCGTTTACTTAGTAGCTGGACTATAATCTGTCAGTTTGATTGTGACACTACTTTTTCAAAGTTTCAAGTTAGAAAACACTCCTTCACAGACATAAGATAATGCAAACGTAGCATTTATCTACTGGGCATGAAATCGCAAATTTTGGGACATTTGATTTTGATAGCGACTTGTAAAACTCCACTTTCGTAATATTAAAAAAGAACTACTTCAACTCAGTGTTACATTGAAACTCAATTAGTTGAAGTTGAAATTCTTTTTCTCAGTTGCACAATCTAAATTAAATGGCATACTGAAAGCATTGTAGTCTTACTCAATATTTTTCTTGAAATCTGATGTCTTGAAATCTGCATTGGAATCCATCATGGAGTTGTGAGAAGCTTTCCTTGTAGCTTTCAGATTTGTCTTCCATCACTTAAATTGTTTTTCAGATAGAACTACTTGCGTTTTAAACCATTTGAAATGCAACCAGATATTGTAAATAAATTGACTTTTTCTTTTCATTGAACTTGTTCGTATTACACAGAAGATATGTAAAAAACAAAGCCCAAAAGTCTTATAGCATTTTCCAAAATTTCAGAGCGTTCAAACATCTGTTTTTCACTTGTGAATGAAATAATTTCTTTGTTCGGCTCCCAGAGTCATTCTAAAATATGCCCTGCAATAGACCCCATAACTTTGGTGTAGTAGAGTACATCACCAAATTCAGACTGCATTGAGTCACGAAACTCAAAAATTGGCTCTGCTTGTTTTGTTGTTGTGATTAACGTTTCCATTGCCATATTTTTTTTTAATACAGACAAAAAATACAATGTTAAGTGTTAAAATGCATTCAAGTTTTTGGCTGATAAAGCTGAACACTGCTTTCTCCTCGGAACGTGTGTGCAGTTGAGTTGTTGTTCAGAATATTTGTCACAGGCTAGAATACGCAGTCTGGGGGCCAGAACTGGCCTATGGAACGTATTTTGTCCATTACTGACCTAGACAGTACAGTGGCATCTGCTGTAGACAGTAATTTTCTACAAGTACTAGAAAGTCTTTATTCAAATAGTAACTCTTCATTGAATATTAAAAAATAAATTTAGGTTAAGGTAGGTTATTTGGTTTAAACACTAATTTATAATATTTAAACACTAATTTCCATTCCAATTAAACTAATTTATTCAACAAAACTAAGGTATAGAACGTATTATTAATAATTATCAATAAATAATTGAACACTATGAAAATGTTAATTAATGATAATGCCGGTTGTTTGGTTAATTTGTTTTCTACTGCCCAATTAGAGTCGTCCGTTATAAGGTGGCCACTGCAGTCATATTTGGTTAGAATTTTGGTGCGGTTGGCTGTGATTGTTTCATTTTTAAATTTGTAGTTTAAACAGTTAACGTATGTTAACCAAAACTTGGAAGGTCTGATTAGTTTTTAGTTTACAAGTGCATGTTTGAACTTATCTTAAAAATAGTTCACAAACTTGACGACCATTATTTTAAGTTAAAATGATTTGGGCTCCGATCAAATTCTCAAAATTATTATTGATTTAGGTATCATTATTGTATGGTTTTTTGAAATTCTCCAAATTTTTGATTTCTTTACAGATAGTCTCTCAAACCAGACTGTCTTTTTAAGTTTAGTATCTAGTAATTACTATTTGATTTCAGTTAAAGATAATCAAAACTGTTATGGCAATTGTTTTTGATTGGATGTATTTTTATACCTACCCATTAACTTTGAGTTGAATGGGTTATACAAGTATACAGTAACGATATACAAACTTTGTTGTATTATTTAAACAAAGCACAAAATGGGACCATTGTATCTACAAGTCAAGTTTCATAAAAATTGAAAATCAGTTTTGTCACCAGTGATGTGCGCTTTCGGAGAGATATGCATCAAAATCTCGAAATATTTTTTTTACCCGAATGCAAAACTTTCTTTATACTTCATATATTGAGTAAGTAAAAGAAAACTTTTAAAACATATGCATATTTTCAAAATATGCTTATTATATTAATTTTTTCTTAACTTATGATTGTTTTTTAATTCGTATATAAATATTGATTTTGTTATACGAAAATAAACATTCGTCATTTAAGGTGAATCATATGTTTTGAAAGAAACATTTATTACAGCAATTTAAAAAAGGTTTTTATAAAAAGAACAAGATAACATTTGTTACGTCGGCAAAACAAAAACTTGGAAATGATAATCACAACCAAACTACAGCGTTGGTGTAACCATAATTCTATAAATATAACAAAAAATGTTCTAAAAATTGGTGTAAATTTCATGGTTTCGGGTGAAATAGTCTTACTATCATGGCTACTCTGTTTGCGGGCATTCCAAAGATTTGCTAAATTTTTGTTTGGCCTTGAGAAGCAAAAAAACTTTAATGGTTATCATCATCTGTTTATGTTGTTTCATTTGAGCTAGTCTTTACTAACTGAAATTAACATGAAGAGATAATGATCAAACACTCGAAAACTAAATAGCAATTCATAAATTATATAAATATAACAATTCTTAGACTACTTCACAATTAACAGTAACATTTAACAAATACAATTCAAAGCAAACTATATAGCAAGGATGTATTGGAGTCCTCTGCAGAAGAATTTATAATTTAAATAACATTTTATTAAAAAACATCAATCAGTGGAGGTAACTGTCATCAGGTGATGAGTGATAATCACCTGCAGGTACCATATCACATTTTATATTCTTCACACATATTAAATCACCACAATCAAAAAGTGCATGTTTAATGATAATGGTTTCGTCATAGTTGTGATCGATTCCCATATTTCTATTCTCATGTAAGTATTATGGAAATATTGTTACCATTGAAATATAATTGTAACACATTTATGTTGTTTTACAGCTGAATAACTTAATTTTTTAATTTAATGAAATTCCTTTTAAAGTTTAAATTTACTCCATAAAATATTATTGTCAAAAGAAAAAAACTACTAATATTTTATGTAAAGTGATTCATATTGTGCCTTTTAGTTACATTTAAATTTGTATAGTTTAGGCTAAACTATTCATGGCCTTCTCGATGTTTCAAACATTAGTTTTGTTGAACTTTCGTGCTTTTTTAGGAGTGTTATATAGAAATGCAGTGCTTCTGTTTTGCTTTCATAAATATTAATAAAACTGTTCAGCTTCCGGTTAGTCGATGAGTCACGGTGTGAGGATGGCTTACTAATATATCGTGTTGGCAATACTGGTTATGAATTGTTATTTAACCATCGTGTGTTCATTGCATGTGTTGAATTTTTATTTGTTGTGTAACATTCAGATCAGAGGAATGCAGTTCTGTTTAGAATTACTTAGAGTACGCAGAGAAAATATCCTGATGGAAACAAAAATCTGTTTTTTTTTTGTTTTTTTGTAGACATGTTTCTCAGTGATACTCAATGTCTCCTTCGTTCTTGTAATGAGTGTCCCTATATTCTCGTAAAGGAGTACACTACATCTAACTTATCTTCACCTTCACCTTGCTCATTTGTAAGATGGGGCATTCAAATAAAAGACTTATGGCTGAAGTCATAAGATTTATTTTCTATAACTTCATATTTCTTTAATATAATTTGAAACATCCATGGCCTGTAAACACTATCATGTTCTATTTACAACCCCTTTACCGTCACCTTATCGGTAAAAGAAAAATACCATAGTTACATTTTACAACACACAGCTAATAAATTTACTGAAATTCTGAAGTTAAGTTTCTTTTGTGGATATTGATACAAACATACAAACTTTTTTTTTTGTTATAATATATAGTTACAATAAGAAGTCCCTCTCCTGGAATACAAAGATAAGGCATTATCATATGGTAATTAAACCAGAAGCCTTATATGCAGCTGAAACATTATCTCTCACAACCTAGGGCCCACTTCAAAGGCTGGAGATCAAAGAAAGAAAGATATTACGAAAAATCTTAGGCCCCAAATTCCGTAACAACCAATTACTAATGAAACTCTACCAAAAAACTGAAACACTATCAGACACAATAAGAAAAAGGAGAATTGATTTTATGGGCACATCCTCCGAACGGACAAAAATAGACTAACAAAAAAATATTTGACTGCTTTCGCAATAGAAGAGGCAAACCACTTTGGTTTAGAGACACAGAGAAGGACATAACGGAACTACAACTCATCGACACTATGCTCATGGACAGAACAGCCAAAACAATAACCAAGGACAAGAAGCAAAGTCAAATCCAAGCGAACGATCCAAATCTCTGACGAAGAAAGAAAAGCAAGATCACAACGAATGAAGCAATACTGGGCTACGAGGAAGGCACAGAACATTAAAAAGTGATTGATTTAGTGTACCCCAAAGTTGGGTGAAAAAAAGAAGATTTAGTAATACTAATGCCCTAAATATGTATAACTAATGTTTTTCTTAAATTAATAATCTGAGATGTTAAGTTGAAATATCAGGAAAGATAAAAATGTTATAAAAGGTGTTAACTGACCATTGTGACAATGAAAAACAATAAATTGGGACTACAGTAAACCTTTGGTTTAAGGGACTATATGGGAAGTAGTCTGTTCAAGCTAGCTTGCTCATTCATTGTTGGTGGATTCTATAAGTGCCCTGATTATTAATAGTAACTGATTTACCTGCTTTGTATTTTGTCTTTGTTCAGGTGTATACCAAAAATAAAATGTTTTGGTTTCTTAGAACTTAGTACACACAGTATGTTTAAGAATAAATTTCTACTAAATCATGTTCAAGCATCAATGAAGTGAAGCTACCATCATAATCAATTCATAATGTAATTTTAATAATATAATAATAACAATAATAGCACTGTACATAACAATAATATCACTGTGTGTAACGGAACTATTAAAAAGAAGTAGGTTATGGACAGTACAAGTTACTAGTATTTGGGAATGACAGTTACTAGTGATGAACTGTTAGATAGCGATAAAAGAACTAAACATCTTGGAAAGAAGAGCAGTAAGGATACTGAACAGTATCGTATGGGATCAACAGATGTCACAAATAAATAAACGTAAAATATACAATACAATTATAAAAAGTATAATCTCATATGGAAGTAAAGTATGGCCGCTGATCCAAAAACAGAAGAATGTCTTGAAGCTGTAGAAATGGCCTATTGGTGAACAGCCGTAGGTCAGTCGGGACGAGAAAAAATCAAAAATTTAAGAATACATGAATATGGAGCACGCCATTGTAGACAACATTAAGACATAATAAGTGATGGTTTGGCCATGTCCAAAGCATGAATGAAAATCAACTTCCCAAAGAGATTCTAAATTGGAAACCACACGGTCGTAGAAAAAGAGGAAGACCAAGATTTAGTTAAAGAGAGGGAATTGATAAGGAAATGAGAGAGGGAATTGGATCAAGATCTTAGGAACAACAGAGGAAATGGAAACTAGGAATCAGAAGAACGCCAGAGAACGTTTTAAGCCAAAAAGAAGGTCATGGATAGTTTATACTGCATTTTTTTTTTTTTTTTTTTTTTTTTTAACGTCCGACTATTGTGCACACTTGGGCTAATGCAAACGATGGGATGATTTATAGCGTATGAAAATGCCAAGCCCAGGCCGGGAATCGAACCCGGGTCCTCGGGGTGAAAGTCCAATACGCTATCAACTAAGCCACCGAAGCAGCTAAGTTTTTACTGCATATTACGACCTGTAGTATAACTACATAATTTGTCTAATTTTTAAAGATGTGTTCTTCTTTTTCTTCTTTCTTCAGGACATTGTTCTGAACAACATTAGTCTTGTTCTTGTTCCTAAGGCATAGATGTCCAGCTCTCACACCTTACTTTAAATGATATTTGGTTTGTTATTTTATACTGTTTGTAATTGACATCTGTCGTATCAATACGTTATCTCTACTCCCTTCTTCTTTTAAAGTTGTGTTTGCAATACAAAAATAATTCAGTTTACTAGCTAATTCCTAAACTTTTGCCTGTCTCCCCCTAAATTTCTTAAAATTTGTTTTGTTGATTTTGGTAAAATTTGCCGATATTATTAACCGTAAAACGGGTAACATGATGTTATTTTCCTTTTCAGGTATCGCTGGGCTGTTCACAGTGTTTTCTAGTTTCGTCTTCAGTTCGAGTGTTATAAACTTTCTTCGCAGCGATATATCTGATCTCAAGTAAGTACATGCTGTATATACCATGAATCAGCTTATTTTCTAAACAGTACTTTCTAATTACTGTAACAGGTGGTCTTTAATGAAAATAAAGTGCTACTACTATATTTACCAGCATTGGATGTTATTATTGCATAAAAGCTTTCAGTTTTATTTTTAGACACTTCCTTAATCACCTTTCATCAACATTGCTTAATATAATCGAAAGTTTGTCTAAAAAACAACTTTTTGTTGTTTTATAAAATGCTCCAAAATAATTGTTTATATAATATCAGTGTAATAACTATAGAATTTTTTTAAAAAATTAAAATAGCTTCATTTTAGGCTTTTTTAATTGAAATTTTGGGGCAAAATTAATTTTTGAAACCTTTTAGGTGACAATCTTTCTGCATACTGTATTGCGTACTTGCACTTTGCTAATTCTATAGTTACTGAGATTTGTCAGATTGTTCTTTTGTTTTTTTTTTCAAAATAGTCGTATTTTGAGTCTTTCAATTAAAATTTCAGGATTGAGCCATAAGCCATCCATTGAGGATTAAAAATATAGCCATGGAGATATTTTTGTGTTTACTTTTCAAAAATTGCTCTTTTTAGGTCTCAGCTCAAATTTATGAATCCAAAATATTATTGTACTCTATTTTATCGAAGTTATAACTGTCTATTAAATTTTAGTTCATTACAGAAAATATTATTATTATTATTTTCAGATTATTATTATTATTATTTGAGATTATTTTCTCAAAATCTGTCCATCAGCTTTCGGTTAAAATGTGGTCATGCATATTAAGACTCATAACTCAAGTCGGTGCATAATTGAATTTCATTTCTTTGAATTGAACGAAATTTACAGTTCTAGTAAATTAAAAAACAAAAACTACCCGATAGCGGACATGATTTTTTTTTTATTTTTTTCATACTCACTTTGTAACCATAAATTATTTTTTTCAAATTTTGCTTCAATGGCAAATTATGAAGCTTTGTATACATCCAAAATTTTAGGAAACCAATTTTGAGAAATTATGCTCATTTTTTTAATACATCCCGAATTACATTTTTCGGACTATATCAACCCATACATTTTATTTTGGTATTTATGGACTACTAAAACTGTTAGTTTATTTTGATAAGATGTTTAAAAAACTCTCTTTTGAAAAATTCAAAAATGGTTTATTACATATGAATCAATCAGACCTGCACGCCAAATTTCATCAAAATCAGTCAAGTAGTTTAGACTTCCAAATGTAAACCATTTTCTTCAGTTCATCCATGAAAATCTAAGATCAATTTTTTTACAGTCATTTTATTTACACTTACTATAATGAGAAAGAAATAAAAATAAGCAGTAATTACCACTAAAAATACCACGTTCACATTTGAAAAAAATAAGTTAAATTCCCAAATGTTGAAAAAATACCAACTTTATAAAAATGAAACATTGATCACCCAGCAGCAGTGTCTGGAGAAATATGGGGAAAAGTACAAGGACATTTGAACCTCAGTCTAGATTATGTAATTCTGACTATTATCGTATCATGAATAAATTCCAAAATTTTAATTTTGCCAGCAGTACTATGTCACGTGTTTGAGTACTTGTCCTGTTTTGTATAAAACAAAATCAACTTTTGTTTTTTGTTTCAGAGATGCATTGTTCTTCTTCTTATTGTTGATCGACTTATCGAAAGCAACACTGCTAGCTCAGTTTGCTCTGAGCTCGTCAAACCAGGAGGAGGTAAAGCACAACATTGCACGAGGCATGGCATTGCTAGGTCCTACGATAACGCTTGATACCGTGGTGGAAACGCTGGTTATTAGTGTAGGAACGCTTTCAGGTTTGTATTTTACGGTAACGGATCAAACTAAAATACAGTTAAACCGCACTTAACCAAAAACTCAACCAAAACCTAGATTACCCAAAATAACCAGAATTACAAATATCTTTCAATAAATGTCAGGCGATAAATAAAATGCACAGGGATATAAGGACGAGATCATATAGGCTATAGCAAAGAAGTAAACACTGAATCTTGAGTTGACTTCCCCAGCCACAAACTCCGAGTCTAAATATAGCTATACTGCCAATCTGCACCCCTCTCCATGACACTGACATCCATCCGCATTAGTAACTGTTAATACAGATGTGTGGATCATGCTTAATTAAGTTGCACTAAAATTTTTTTGAACAATGCAACGAGTCAGTGCCAGCTGATATGCTTCTAATGAAAAAATAGAGGGACATAGCTGTTTGAAAATATTGCAATTGATGTAAAAACCAATGACAATTACTTTTTTTTGTTTTTTACAATTACAATTAGTTCTTTTAAGGTGTAATCACTAAGCTATAACCTAATTATCTTAAATTCAGTATACAGTTTTGATATAAGCCTAAAAATAGAATTTTTAACTTTAATAAAGGACATACAAAAAGCTTAAAACCATTTGACCTTCAAAATCTTCTAGAATTAACTAGATACAATTTTTTTTTTATTTTAAGGCGAAAAGCACATTGAAGCTATTATCGCCTCCCTAAATGCAAGTGTGAGTGTAAAGTGTTAAAGTCATAAGTGTAGTGTTGTAAGTGTAAGTGTTTGTTAAACTCGGGTACTACAAGGGAGTCTATCTAAATCCTCTCAATAGATGCAGCTAGTCTGCACCCCCCTGCGGGGAACTAGATACAAAAAAGTATTTCATGTACATGGCTTAACTGAAAAATGTTATCCAAAACAGCTTCCTCGCTTTTATTATGGATAACTAGGATTGTACTGTACCCATTTTGAGTACCCTTAAGGTATAAAACAGTTTTGAAATGACTGAAAACTCCATATCCATCATTAGCATATTTAAATACAGTCCAATTGAATTGTGTGCCTTTTTTTTCCATAAAGACATAGAATTTTTTAGATAGAAGGTTTTAAATTTAGCTGCCATAAAACACACTAAATCTAATTTTTTTTCCTGAAAATACTTTAAATTATTCCTCTTTAATTCCAGAACACAAAATACATATATATATAGCATTCCACTACCATTCTAAAATTTCAAAATTTGAAAGCTCTCTTCAGCAAAACAAATGGTGTAAAAACACTACACAAACTTTTTTTACATTAATTGTTTTCCCAAAAAATTCCAGTTTAAAAAAGGCTACATAAGTTCTCAAAATTGCATTTGATTGTTCAAAATTTGCTCAGATTTGATACAGTGACTTAATTTGATCTTATATACAATGATCATGATTGTCCACTTTTTGGACTCAGGGGAACCCATTTTTCATAATCATTAAACTTTTTTTAAAACTTTGTATAGTTAGGAAGTAAAACTGGAAATATCATATAAGTAGGTCTAATTTATCAAAATATTGTTATGATTTTTAAATGTGAACCCATTAAAAGTTTAATATTTAAAATTACAAAACGTTAGTTTGTTTTGTTAAAAAAATAAAATATTAGAAGTTTTAGGTTAAATATAGACCATAGATAAACCAATGTAAATGTAGTCAGTGCAAAGATAAATGAAACAGAAGATATTACAGTTTAAAAAATAATTATTGTTGAAAGAATAATAATTGAGTTGAGTTTGAAATAGTATAGGCCATAGATAAACCAGTACGAATGTAATTTATGTAAGTGAAATTAAACACAGAAGATATATGGTTACAGTTAAGAAAATAATTATTGTTAAAAGAATAATTATTGAGTTGAGTTTGAAAAAGACTAAAACAAGTGACAAGGGACATAATAAAGTCTAAAAGAATTTTATTGTTGTAAAACTAACAAATATTGAATTTGAATAAATAAGATTGGATCGTAACAAGAAATATGTTGTTTTTCAATGGCTTCTGCTGGCTCATGCCATCTTTGATCTTGCTTCCCAGTAGAGGCCAGGGAGGTCTCTTCTCTGCTTCTCTTCATCTAATTTTCTGCAGACCAGGAGGTGGTAATTGTTCATGATGGTGTCTGGGCACTCACACAATGTGCAGTTGTCATAGTTTATTATCTTAATTTTCTTCAGGTGTTCATTCAGACAGTCGTGTCCAGTTGTCAGCCGAAAGACCGCTACAGATGTCCTCCTCTGGAGATCCTTGACCTTCCCATACAAATCGAATACATTCTCATACAGCTTGTTCTTTATGTCTTCCTTTACTTTGTTTGTAAATTCAAGATAAGATGTTCGCTTCAGTGCACTAATCCTAGCCTCCAGTGTGAGCATTCTTTTTGGTTTCTGCATTATAAGGGTTCCTTGTTTGGCCAGCTTGTCTGCCCGCTCATTCCCTTGTATGCCTACATGTGATGGGATCCATTGCAGAACCAATTCCTTGGTATTGTGTTTAACTATTTTGTATTTCTTCTGGATCGATTCTATCATAGAGCCTGCAGATGTGTTGTCAGCAATTGCTTGTAATGCCGATTTAGAGTTAACTAATATCACTATGTTATTATTCAACCATGGCCTCGTTATTACTTGCCTCAATACAATGTTTATTACAATGTTTCCCAAAGTAACAAGAAATATATATGTGTGGAATGGAATTTCAATTCAAGAATATTAATGACTGGTAAATTTAATTAGGCTGAGCTGCAGTAGAAGGTACTATGAACCATATATTTTTAATTGTGAGATTGAGTGGGGAGAACCTTTCAAGAGAACTTTCCTAAATTATTATTTAAGTGTGATTATAACTGTAAATATAATTTTGAACCAATTTGAACCAATATAAGAGTGATCATAACGAGTAGAGGCCAAATTAAAAATAAACAAACACATATTAAAAGAATCCATTGTGTTAATGTAAACGTTGCAGGAAGTTTGTTGTAAAATAAAAAATAAAACGTTTTATTATTTTATTTCTAAATTAGATTTTTCTTAAATGTATGTACTACTCTTATTTTCAGGCGTAAAAAGACTAGAAGTGTTGTGCTGCTTCGCGTGCATGTCAGTGGTTGTAAACTACATTGTCTTCATGACCTTCTATCCAGCTTGCTTGTCCCTCATTCTGGAGGTAGGTTTCTTATGTTCATCATTTTATTTAAATGTAAATTTATTTTTGTTTGATAGATAATAGACGTTTATCTTTTCATGACGGATCATTAAACAACATGCATGAAGGAATTTTATAAACATGGACTATATATGGTCAACGATTAACTAAATTGAGTTTAAAATCACTTTAAAGTCAAATGGAATTGCTTTTTGATTATATAGAAGTATTGTTTTAAATTTAAGATAATTTTTTTCTGTATTATATCATTAATTTTTTTTTATTAATATTTTCAGTATTTAAACTTATTAACTATAGTTTCACTTAACTTTAAAAGATCTTTTTTATGTTGGCTCTACATATGGTTACATGTTTAATGTTGAGGATGTTTTTACCCACCAACTTACAAAATTACAAAATATTTTCCAAAAACAATGCTTTACAGCTTATTAAATTTGGGTCTCAAAGAAACAATTGTTATTACCGTTGTCCTAAAAATTTAGGTTTTAAATCTGAATATATAAACGGTACAGTAACAGTATGTTGCTCTTACTTTCTTATTTGTAGCCTTTCAGCACTCTCTACAGAATATGCAGAATGTTTTTCTTTTATGTTCATACTTAAAGCCAGTTAGACTAATGAGAACGAGGGATCGACCTTAACACAAAAGGAAAAGCTTACAGCAGTCTCAAAGCTATGATCTTGGGTTCTCAAGTTCAGAGCTGCATTATTAGCCATTTCGGGCATGCCAACTAGAAAAATTTTTTGTTTGAAAAATAGAGCATACTCCTGATTAACGACTTTCACTGTGTGTGTATATATATATATATATTATTATTATTATTATTATTATCTGCGTTTAGACCCTGTTGGATCACGCAAAACACTCCGACTCATGTCTTACTCCTTCTAATCCTCCACACCTCCCTCATCCTGTCCCCATGGATCCTCTTCCGCTCCTCCGTCCATTTTACCCCTGCTCTCTTTGGGATTTCATTCTCTGGGACCTTCCAACTGAGCATCTTTCTCCTGTATGCGTTCCTGTCTTCAACGTCTGTTAAGTCTATTTCTGCGTCATGTAGGTCTATTCTGACTTGTGCGATCCACGACGTTGTTGATTTGGCTTCTTGTATATACTTAAGAATTCTGTTGGCATGTCTCGTTGTTGGGAGTCTACTGATGTGTCCATAGAACCGAAGCCTCCTTCTCATATCTGCTGCCAGGTTCGATATCTTCTCTAGTGCAACCTGTATCCATCTTCTGTTAATTTCGGGCCAAGGATCTTCCTCAAGATTTTGCGTTCTTCCTTCAAAATATCCTCCATGGTAGCTTTTGTGTGGAGTGCTAGCGTCTCGCTTGCATATAATACCTCCGGTTTTATGACTGTGTTGTAGTGTCAGATTTTTGTGTGCGTCGACATACATCTATCTATCTATCTATATATATATTTATATATATATATATATATATAAAATCAAAATGGGATCTAGAGATAAGGATTTGTGCTCATTTGTAGGTATTGGATCTGGGTCATACCATGATTCCCTCTCCAAGAGCTTATTTTGCAGTGGAAATTTGCTAATAACGCCCAAATATACTTTTAAACTTACAAGTTCATTTTAAGTTTTGCTCTGTGCACTGCTAATATTGTCCGTGTGAAGGATTAAGTTACTTGAGTATAGCATTTGGTTTTAATAATAGAGGTAATCTGAAGCATGTGTAAACAAAATAGAAGATTGACAAAGTTAAGAAGGGCGGATGAATGTACTCAGCATAATCGTCGTTTGACCATACAAGAGATTGCCGAAGAGGTTGGGATCAGTATAATAACAGCTTGTTTGCATTTACAGCTGTCTCGCAGTGAACAAGCCGGTTGCCCTGCTTGGCACAATAAGTCGCTAATCATGCGAGCTTTAAAGGAAGAAGATCAGAAACCAAACCCTGTCGTGCAACGAGTGAAAGTAATCATGTCCGCTGGCCTTGTCGTCGTGCATGCTCACAGGTATTATGTTTGTAGATTTAGTTAATTTTATAATAAAAAAACAATAGCAGTGTTAGGATTTTTAAAAAAATGTTCATTTTTAGTTACTAGTTTTAAATATTATAATGAGGTCACGGCCAAAGAATGAACACTATTGACAAAGTCATAGGCAAATTACGAAACTGCTGACACTGCCTGTTGCAATAAGCAACAATGTATGTAGAACATCAGTTGAAATAAAAGCTTGGGGAAGAAGTAGGGCGGGAACAGTCGGTATATTCCGGGGACAGTCGATTCTGTGAAGACCCAAAGGGCTGTATATCGGGACGTGCTACGGAAGGGCATTCCAGCCAGGTGGTGCTGAGAAGTGGCAAATCAGCGGTAAATGTAAGTAGACAAAAAGTTGTGTACACTTCTTCCCCTTTTTACTTTTGGTTTGAATACATTAGTATATATTTTGGGGAAACATTTTGAAGAATAAGACAGTAGTGTTCATTCTTGGGGTTGTCATCAACCGTAATTGTAGCTGTTACAAGATAAATGTAATGTAATACATCCCAATATATTAAAGGTTTTTTTTCATGAACCACCAATAGTTAATTCTTTGTAGGACCTGAGCAGAAGAGACCCCGAACCCCTAACAAATGGTGCATTGGTCGGGAAACGAACCCGGGCCACCAGCGTGGCAGGCGAGCATTCTACCACTGAACCACCGATAGTTAATTCTTTGGAGAACCCAAGTAGTAGAGGCCCCCGAACCCCTAACAACATATTCAAGAGACTTATTTAAAGAGTACCCAATCTTGAATTTTCTTGCACACAGTAGTGATGCTAGGGCGGTGCCACTGTGTACAGATAAGGGAGACAGCTTAACGTGCATACTTTAATTTGTTCACTATGTTTGAATGTACCAGTCACTGCTTGCTATCCAAGTGATGTTATAAGCGTTTGTCGGATTTTTTATTTCTTTCAAGATGATTGAACAAGTTGAGCTAAGATACTGCATTAATTTTTTTCAAAAACTTAGTGATTCGCAAAGCAAAACAATTTGTAACATTCAGCTGGTGTTTGGAGATGATACTATGGGGAGTAATTCAAATTAAGGAATGGTTCAATTAAAAAATGACCGCACATCTATGGAGAGTTAACAGCATTCTGGGAGGCCACAAACCTCTCAGACTATAGCTGTAGTTGAGAGGATAGAAAATTTGTTACTGTGAGATAGTCGTTTGACCGTAGAAGAGATTGCCGAAGAGGTTGGGATCAGTAAATATTCTGCACATGTAATTTTGCATAATAATTCGAACATACGCAGAGTGGCTGCAAAATTTGTACCAAAACTGCTGTCGGTGGAACAGAAAGAACTCTGTCTTGACGTTGTAAAGGACCCTACTTGACACTAAAAACACTGATGATAGTGTTTCTGAACACCATGATTACTGCAGATTAGTTATGGGTGTATGGGTCCCCCCTCCACAACCCAGAAACCGGTTTCACAATAGAACACAAAATTGAGTTGAACGCCATTCGAAATCAAGCCTTCCAGGTATGTTTTAAGAAGTGGAAGGATTGGTGGGCAAAGTGTGTGGAGGCTCAAGGGGCCTACTTTGAAGAGGATTAGGTACTTTTTAGAAAGTCCTCTTATATTTTTCAGTCTGGTTGCAGTGTATATCAAAGGAAGTCTCAGACATGTCATTCATAATCTATATATTTTGTGTTCAGTTACTTCGACGGTTACTCTGCATCTTAAAACATAAGGTTATTTTGCTTAATTGCCGAATCTTTACAGTTCGGTACCATGAAATGAATCATTGCGGTTCAAAATTTACACATGGTGCAATATTAAGCCATTTCAGTATCAGAATGCTTATTGTATTTAGTTTGAATTTTTTTCAGTTAGTATTATTGTTTAATGTGAATTGGTAATTTTAAAATACGGTCCCGATATGATCAAATGTTTAGTATAATGAATGTACATTATTTTTATTTATTGAATGCAAAGAAATATCCAGCACTGGTAGAACCACAAGTTTAATACAATAAGTTAATTTATTTTTATTTCTGAATCAAGTGAATGTTTGTAAGTAACCAGAAGACCATTAGTAAACTTTTTTTATAACATGTTAAATTTATGCAATCAAAATTTTATTAATAAGTAAACATACCTTAAATATTCCTTTGTCCAGAGTCCTTAGATAGGAAACTAGAATTCTTAGGTCAACGTTCGGTGGGTGATAGTTTTACAGCTAAGCTTAACACTTGAAAGTATACAGAGTTTATATACACAAATGTTCTGTTTACAGTGTTCACTTATTAAGATTTTGATTGTTTACACAGAAGATCACTGATTCAGTTACAGTCCAAAATTTGTGAATTAGTGGTTTTCGGATGTTATTTGGCATTTAGCGGTTTTAGGTTCATACTTGTAATAGGCACCAACTCAAGGTTTTGATGATTCTGTCGCCTCGCATTTGTATGACAAACAGAATTGCAAAGGATATTCGGTTAGTACATTGGAACTATAATAACACTGTCCCCTGATAGGAAAATCTGTTGTGTTAGTCAAAAATGGAGTAAAGATTATTGCATTACGTGGACAAAAAGTTTTATCTGAGTTACCGGATTTTTTCCGTTATATGTATACCAGAAAAGTTTACTACCATTTAAAGTTATATGCTTTTTGTGAAAAAAAAACTAGTCAAACGATTGTGATTATTCATTTTAAAAGCGGTTTCAGTGGCAACCTGTAACTTATTCGAATCAGGGTCCATTATTTTGTATTACTATGAACTTCTTTTAACTAGCTAATATTTATAGAAGTGAAGGAGATGCTATAAAGTTTTTCAAAGAGAAATCAATTTTGCATATTCCATGAAAATGTGTGTGTGGACACATATGATTTTAAACCTCAATTCGTTGAAACGGGTTTGTTTAAAACGTGAGTGCCGTGAGTACAAAACATTTCAAGTTGACACTCAAGTTTAACCGGCTCAAAACTACCAACTAGAAAGGTTCTGCTCTTCACTTATTGTTGGTCCTGGAGACTAACAACAACAGAATTTTGCGAGTACAAACTAGAAATGAACCATAACATTACTGTTGACTGATTTAACTATAAGCGCGAAGTCTGTACCGACAATTTACTACCCTGCTGTATTCAAATTGGAGGACCAAACACAACTGTGGAAAATGATGAAAGTTTTTCTCATAAAAAAATTGTTGGATGTGTACTTACTCACACAACAGTGGGTATTTGGAGGATTGTGCCGTGAAAGTAGTGAGTTTATTTTAGTAGCCATCGCTGAAAATTCTGCGGCTCAATTGTTGCCAATAATTAAGCAGTAGTTCGACCAGGCATAACTATTATACCAGACAAGTGGCAAGCATATAAGAATATTTATAAATTAGGTTATGAACATTATATGGTAAACCATATATGTAATTTCATCGATCCTGAGAGTGCCGCGCGCGCACACACACACATAATCGAGAGTATCTGGTGTCTGGCAAAGCAGTGAAATAAAAACCTGTACGGACCAGACGTGTATTGTTGGACTTGTACGTCTGTGAGTTTATCTGGCTGCGACACGAAGGAAAGGACCTATTCAAGGAAATATTGTGCATTATCACCGAACACATCACTTATTATTTTAACAATAAACTGTTGTCTAATTTACAAAATTTTAAAACATTTCGTAATTACTCTATTCAAATATATCAGTACAATATTATAAAATACATTTAATTTTTTTTTTTACTTTGTTCCTTAAATTTTATATATAAAATACAGTACTGTTAAATAACTTTCAGTTGCTGTAGTTTTTATTAGTTTGTTCATACTGAATATAAAATAAAGTTTGTATTTATATAATAAGGCGGTTTTTACCGTTTACTTCAGATTTCTAACCTAATTGCAGATTATCCGCGAATTCTGTTATCCACAATGTTCACACCCTCCAATACTGTGGATAATCGAGAGGCAGCTGTATAATTAAAACACAATATTTTCATTAATTCCTTAGTCATCTCCAGTTACTCTACACAAGTATTCCAGCTCAGTTAAAGAAGTGATAAAAAATATTTTTTTTATATCTTGCTTTCTTCCCTGTAATTTTTTTTTTTTTTTAACGTCCGACTATTGTGCACACTTGGGCTAATGCAGACAATGGGATGATTTATAGCATATGAAAAAGCCAAGCCCAGGCCGGGAATCGAACCCGGATCCTCGGGGTGAAAGCCCAGTACGCTATCAACTAGGCCACCGAGGCGGCTCTTCCCTGTAATTAATTCACCAGTATAAAATAGGTAATAAATAAATTATTCTTACCATCAACTAACAACATATGGCATGTATCATGGTTCCAGTTAATCACAAGTTATCAAGACCAGCACTCGTCACAAACGAAACGTGTTACTGTTTACTTGCCAGATCTGTAAGCTTACGAGGAATCTTTATTGTCACACACTAGGAACGAATTTACTACTCGTTTTGATAACATTTATTTATTGATAATATATAGTTCGTCTATGTGCAAAAGGAATGTTATAAGAATGTATAGTAGGCTGAGAGCGATAAATCGCTGCTATACTCTCAAGTGACTGACCTACAAATCTGATGCTAACATTACTTCAAACTATAATAACAAAAAAATTTAATTAAACCAAATGACATTCTGGTCGAGATAAAATCGAAATTCTCTTTTTGAAATTCACCTTTCTTTTTATGGATTCAGTTATTTATGTTTTCTTAAAAGAATAATGTTTCTTTTCTGGGATACCGTTTGCATAATTGTGTTAGTAGTTCTGTAAGGTCATGACATTGACATTAGTTAAGTATAGATTAGGTGAATAGCAGGCACGGATGTAGAACGGTTTATATTATACGTATGTAACAAACGATGTGTCAAGTTCTGTAAAGGAAGTGTTTGGTGCAGTAGACTCCGTCTGCTTCGAATATTAGGTTAAGAAGTATTTTATAGTTGTGTGTGTGTGTGTGTGTGTGTGGTTGTGTGAGAGAGAAAATTATAAGACATGTTTGTTACACTTCTGAAGCGTAGGTTATAATAATGCTATTTGTTTATCGCTAAAAACAGAGTGTAGTGTTTTATAATCCTTTCTGTAACAATAGAGAACAGTGTTCAAGTGTCAAATTCAAACGAACATGTTAGAAATAAATACTGCCAAAACATTGCAAAATCTTTTTCATTTTCAATCGTTTGTGAACACTTGCTTTGTGAACAATCGTTTTCAATCGCTTCCTGTTTGAAAACTGTTGACAATAAAAAATTAAAAAATCTGCCCATTTTACGAAATTGATTGCTGAAATTATCGGTCACGCATGAAAATTTTCACTTGTCTGTATCTTTGTGTATATCACTGGGATCTATGTTAAATCAATTTGATTAACAGATTTTGATGATATTTTGGCACTTAAGACTTATTGATATTTGGCAAATATTTCAAGGCTGTATTTTAATTGCAAACAAATCTAAGTTCTTTTTTAATAAAAAACAAAACAAAAAAACAGATATCTTAATTTTTCATCTGTTAATTTTGGACTGCTGCATTGCATGTGCCAACAACTGTGTTGTGTCTAATGAGAAGTAATAAATTAAGATTTTCATCTTTAATTTTTATCAAAATTGGTTTATGACTGAAGTAAGTCAAAGAAAACGAAAATAATATAACCGCCATAGATTTTGTTAAATATACTTTTGATCCATAAGTGTCTTTTATTTCAAATTTGATGTGTTGCGTTCATTTATGAATTTTCATAACTGGACAAAATCCAAAATAAATTTTCCTGCTTTTAGTCAGTGGCGTCCGAACCAAATTTTGTTGTGAAATAATTGAATGTGAGAAAGTAATGCTTTCGCATTATTTATTTTTTTAGTTTGTAAATTTAGTCTGCTCAGAGAAATTCGGTTTTCGTTTATCCAGCCCTCCAGATCATGTCACTCAGCTAACTGTATGTAAATATTATCAGACGAATGTCCAAAGTTATTTGAGATTGTTATAAAATTTTACAAGTAGAGATATTAAATAGTTTACAACTAAAATGATATTAGTTATGACCAGCTGTTTGATATTTTTTTCTTTACATGTAATATATCACTCTGTTTTAAAACATGCAAACTTTTCATTCTAAAAAAAAAATGGAAACTTTTATAACAAGTAAAAGTGTAACAGTAATTTAATATTATAAAATATTTTCCCCTAAATTCAACTGTATTTGTATTTGATATTCCTCCGAAGATGGTAGCTACGTTACTAAATGCTCTCACATATTCGAGGGCCGGCTTGGTCTAGGTGGCTAAAACGTCAGTCGGTCTGCTGTGTACCTGAACTGTGCACCTTAAGACAGTAGGTTCAATTGCAGTTTCTGCCATAAGTTTTACTCTTTCCATTAATACCAATCCCTCATCCTCATCAGTCAAATTGCGTAAGGCATAGATGTTAAGTGGAAAGTGTTAACGAAATGTAAATTATGGTAAAGTATTTGACTAGTTTGATATTAATTTTTCAATTTCCTTATCAGGCTGCAGTGCTTCTTGCATATTTGTAAGTTCTGGCATGCCACAACCTTGCTTAACAGTATAAAGTCAAAATGCATCTCCTTCACATTGTATAGTTTAGATTAATGCAATGCATTTGTATTTTATTTAGTAGGTATAATAAACATTTCAACTGATGGCAAAGCTAATGTTTATTTGTGTGTACAGTCGATGGGCATTGCGAGGCATAGACGAAGAGAGTACAGTCCTACCACATATTGTTGGTGACAACATTGTTAGCTCCAACAGAACGGAAGATGTAATATTCTCAGGCCATTTTATGAGGTAAATGTACTGTGATATTTATTGTGTTATGATAATTTAGAAATAATAACAATATTTTTAGATGGCAATAATTATGTATACAATATAGCACAGTAGAATCTTGACGATTAGGCAATTAATTTTAGGATCAAAAAGACGTTGGATTAACAAAAAAGTAAAACCCTTTTTATGCAAATCCTTTCAAATAAATTAGGCATTATCTAAATTGTGTAATGAATAAAACAGTGTGCAGTAAAAATCAATTAAAACAGGAAATATTTGATTTTTAATACACATAGCCTACTTTAGTATTAATAGCAAAAACATTTTATTATTGTTATACTAACAGTTCATAAAACTGAACAAAAACTGAATTTGTTTAAGGTTATAAATTGCAAAATTAAATTTAGATGTCTTAAGGTTATTTCATCTGATGACTATTTAGCACTCACTTAATTTGTATTTGTTCCTTCTTAAGTGTATTAAATATAAAAATTATAGTACAAAATATTTTGAGTTGACTAATTGTATAAATTTAACACGTAAACTGATGAATTCATATTTCAGATTACATAATACAGTAATTCTTGTATCTAATAAAACATAAACAGTGCCTTTATATCACTCTTCTTCACACTAGTTCACTAATAATTCAAATGATTAGGATTATGACCTATTCTTCCCGTCAGTGGTCTATCAACTTACCTCATAAAGGCTACCGCGGTTTCGAAACTCTATAGTTTCATCTTCAGACCGTTATACAAAATGTTAAATCCCTCTGTCGAGGTTATCTTAAAGTCAAACAAAACATTAAAACATACATCACATAGGCAGTCCGGAATGTAACGACGTAGAGTCGCGTGTGTAGCTTGGCCAAGCCGAATTTCATGATGAATATTTTAAACGTGTAATTGTGCTCAATGTTTGTGATGTATGTTTTAATGTTCTGTTTGACTTTGTGACAACCTTGACAGAGGGATTTAACATTTTGTATAACGGCCTGAAGGTGAAACTATAGAGTTTCGAAACCGCGGTAGCCTTTATGAGGTGAGTTGATAGACCACTGACGGGAAGAATAGGTCATAATCCTAATCATTTGAATATGTGGTCTGGTGGCTATGTTACAAAAATGAGAACATCAGAATTTAACTTACAGTAATTTAATATTTGGAAGGTTTTTTTAGAACGCTTTTAGGAACTGACGATACGGTCAGGTTCGTTGTTCGGGGTGGCTTTGATCTTCTGGCTATGTTACAATAATGAAAATAATTCAAAGTACGTAGTTCTCGCAGTTTAACTTCTAACCGTAATATTTATGGAAAATGTTCTGTACCAACTTTTTTGGAAATTATGTGCACTTTCTCCATGAAGTTATCAAAATTATGGTAGAATGAGAGCAGTATTACAGTAGATAGTATGCTACTTCATTCATCATCATTAAATAACCTTGAAATAGAAGTAAATAAAAAAAATTGTTGTCCATTTGACATTCAGGCTTTATGGATAAATAGATAGATAGATTCAAACTAGAGGAAGGGATAATACAACCCCCAGGCACTGCGATCAACAAACTTAATGCGCAACTAAACCTTTTGAGTACTAGTTTAGCAGGTTGATGCCCTTAGTAAGTTCCAACGATCCACTGACTAGCTCATTCTACTGAAGATCCCTAGGGTCCTGGAAACCAGAAACCAATAGCCTCTTACCAGACAGAGCTTCACATCAAGGATTATGTGTCCTGCAGTTTCCTCTTCTTTCCTGCACAACCTATACACAGTTTCACCATGGTACATACCTATCCTGTTCATGTGCACCCTCAGACCACATACCCAGTAATAAGCTCCATAATTTTCCTGAGTTGTGCTCTGCCCAAGACGTCTGCTACCCTTTTAAGCCCTCCGTATGGAACCATGCTTACGAGGCACTTACTATGGGAATGTCCATGAAGGTTATCCCATCTTGCCTGGTGTTGCTTATAAATAGCACCTATTAATAGCAGATCTAGACAACGACAGAGAAATCCTTAAAGCCGGCTTAAGTCCAATGAACTCGGATACAGATTCCAGTCCAGCCAGTCAGTCTACCTCCTCATTACCCTCAACTCCCTTATGCCTCTGAACCCAGTAGTTACCTGGTTATCCAGGGACAAAGTGTTGAGGTTTTCCCGACACTCCCAGACCAGCTTGGACTGAATTGTAGGATCAACAGTTGCTTTTATTTCTGCCTGTCTATCGGTATGAATATGAATATAAACCTTCTTAAAAGGCCCGTTTCAAGTTCTCCCGAATACAGTCATTAATGGCCACCATTTCAGCTTGGAATACTGTTGTATTCTGCCCAGGGTAATTTCTTTAACTTCGTTCTCAGGCTATACACTCCAGCCCCCGTGCCTGTCTTTGTCCTGGAGCCATGTGTGTACCATACAATGTCACATTCAGGCTTTATACCTTCATATCTAATTTTAAAATATTTAGTCAGTGTTTTCGGCTAAAACTGTGTAACAGATCAAATGTGAAACTGTTGAGTTAAAGTAGCATAAACCACACTTCACTCAGTCAGTATAGTCATATCCACTCATTCACTGAGGCTAATATAAATACATAACATAAACGTTTATTATAAAGTGAGTTGTGTTTGTTTACAGATGGTTGACAGTGAGCGCAGATCATATTGTCATACTCATCCTCTTGCTTGCTCTTACAGTCAAATTCATATTCTTCGAAGATAAAGAAGAGTTGACCGAACAAATAATGATGTCCAGCGAAGCTCAAGATCTGCACTGTGAAAGTAAATTAACTTTTTGTTTCTATGCTATTGGTTATCTATAAGTGAGAGAATTCATTAGTATGGCAGCAATAAATAATCAGATAAATTATATATTTACACCTTTTTTTCTGTAAATAATACTAAATATGTGCATATACTAAAAGTCATGGCATGCAGTGCCTCGCTGATTTGATGAAATCGTTTTACCATCATAATCAACACCAAAGTCAGTAAAAATTAGCATTTTTTACTTTCAGATTAAATTGGAAACTTAATTAGCTATTTTTTGCAGGTTTTAAAATTGGTTTTTATGGTTAAATTAGGTTTTAAAAATAGTGTAAAATGGAAAAAAATGTTTTTTAAGAAATGGCCACCATTTTGAAATTTTTGAACAGATAATAATAAGTAACAAACTGTCAAAGCTCATGTACCAAAATCAAACTCATGCCAAGTTTGATTCATTTGGACAAAAGTTATGTACGCTAATGTACTAACACACACACACACACACACACACACACACATATTTATAAACAACCTCTCTAAGAGTCAGAATCAATGCCCAAAGTCCTGGATCTTGGTCTTACCATCATGACCAGTCAAGTAGATAATTTTTCAATCAAGATTTGCAAATAAATATTTTTGAAGTTTTTCTAAAAATAAAGGTTATTGAATTATTCAGCTAAATATTTTTATTTGTAATTCTCATTTATATAATTCCAGAAAACCTGGATTCAACACTGCGCCAACGTTTCTTGTCTCAGTTAGCGACAGGATGTTCCATTGAAAACGATATGGAAAGTGATGACTGGATAGAGGTGGGACCAGGATCAAAAGTGCAAAATATTGCTAAAAACAAACATGTACAAACAGCTGCAAGCATGAATAGTTACTGTAGCGAAAGCGATTGTAAGAGCGTACAAACAGACGATGGTATAGTAAATGATTGCCTGCGACCTGATGTGACTGACAAGCCTGTACAGACAGAGAACATTGCCTTGCCTGGCTGCAATGTTGTGTTCAAGGACAAAGCCGTGCAGACAGCTGACGGGGATGATGAAAGTGTTAAAGTGCAACAGCAACGACCGCTAGAAGAGTGTGTAGCCATTTACAAAGAAACGGTAAATTCTTCTCAAACTAATTTAACTGTAGAAGTTTTTTAAAAATAAATTATCCTTATTTATTTTCTGACTTCTAGGTGTACAGGGTGAAAGTTTAGGATAGTTCTACAATAATTATGTTTTATTTATTTCTATATGCTTTATTATAGTTAGCTTTTGTCCTCCTGCATAAAGAAAGGAGCTGAAGATGTTGGCCTTCAAACTTGCGTGAATTATGTATTATGTTATTAAATTTATGTTTATAATTTTTCTTTTAAATTACATTTTCATTGATTTTGAATACATCTCTACATACTTTAAAAGTTGTAAAGTCCTTTTGAAACTGTCCTGTATATATTTAAAAAAAAAATCGTTAATGAAAAGTCATTGTTAATAGGGAGTGGCAGAATCTCTGAATGACCTGGAAATAAGAACTTTGGTTAAAAACGGATTCATCCCCACATATCAGATTGAGAAGGCTGTGAATAATCCTGAACGAGGCGTTGGCATTAGGCGACAGATTGTGGGTGACATAGGAGGTTTCGCTGAGGCGTTCACTGAACTGCCTTACAAGAACTACGACTACAGCAAGGTATGATTATTTGTCAGGAATAAATTCTTAACAATTTATACATTTTTAAGAGAAATATTTTTCTGCACAGCATAAGAACAAAGAAAATAATTATAAAAGAATCTCAATTATTTAAGATAATGAGAGAGGACGACCTCCGGTAGCACAGAATTGCTGTTAATATTCTGTTAATGAAATATTATGGAGATTAACAAAGTAAATGTTTGTTAATATAAACCAGATTTTAATTTGAATGTTTTGAGTATATTTAAGATTTTAGTGTTAAATGAAATAGACCTAACTGCTGTAGGTTAAAACAAAAAATATTAATTAATTTACGCTGAATTTTGTTTTAAGGTTATGGGCCAGTGTTGTGAGAACGTTATTGGCTATGTGCCCGTACCAGTAGGCGTAGCTGGACCATTATTGTTGGATGAGAAACTTGTATACGTTCCTATGGCAACAACTGAAGGATGCCTTGTGGCGAGTACAAACAGAGGAAGTCGTGCATTGTTACAGTGCGGTGTACGCAGCCGTGTAGTAGCTGATGGTATGACTCGAGGACCTGTTGTCAGGTTTACCTCTATCACAAGAGCAAGGTAGGATTTTAAAAAAGCAGTGATTTTTTATTTGTAACGTAATTCAGTTATAAAACTGGCAATTTATTCTTTGCACGATCTGTTACAGTGAAGCGATGCTTTGGATTCAAGACAGTGAAAACTTCAAAGAAATAAAAGAAAGCTTTGATTCCACCAGCCGCTTTGCACGTCTCACAAAGATTCATGTCCGCATCGCAGGCCGACATCTCTTCATTCGTTTTGTTGCGACGACTGGTGATGCAATGGGCATGAACATGTTATCTAAGGTAATAGCTGCCATTAGATTTTACCTATTCAGTTACAAATGTTATATGAATTATAGATCTACTCTCTCAAATACCCAACTAGTGTTCAGCCACTTGTTAATTTTAGAAGTGTACCATCTTACAAATTATTCAAACGAAATTGAAAATAATTATAGTCTAAAGAACATTTAAGATTTACTAATGGAAATACTTTTGTATGTACGCCTGTGAGTAAGAGCACATGTTTAGTGTTATGTGACATAACTATTCTATGTAATAACTTCCCAGTGAAATAAACACTATGATTAACAAGTTAAAAGAAAATATAGCATACAGGATGATGAAATATCTGGGATGTTAAATTTAATTAATGGGTAACAAACATTCTGTTTATAAACCTTCTTTGTTTTTAGAATGAGTTAAAAATATCTGAAAATATGAAACTATTGAAAAATTATTTTTCTTTTAAATGCAGTAAAGGATTTTGGAAACCGTTTACACCTGTTTTCGTAATAAAATTATAAATACGATTTTTTTTTAAATTGTATATTTATAAATCTTTAGAGCATTTTATGTTAATAAATACCATCCAGTTTCTTTGTGTCATAGTATGTAATAACCTACTTTATTATATTTCAAAATTTAGAAAAATTTATAATCTAGATTTTCCACTCTATGCTGTATTCATTTTCTAGTTACTTTAGAGGGTGCCAAAATATACAAACCTTTCTTAACCCTTTGATGAGTATGGGTGTTAGCACCTACATAATTACATTGTGTAACTTGTCCAGCCATTAAATTGAAAAGAAGTAGTGATATTCTGGAACGTCATTAGACTAAGATTTGTATGACTATTTTTTAGCATTTCTGGAACATATGGCATGACATCTACAACTGTTTAGGTTATTTAATCAATTGGTTTGTGTGTTCTTCAAAGGAGGAGGGGTTATCAGTTGATATAAGACAAAGATTTGAGGAAAACAATTGGTGGATATTGGTGACAGACTGCAAATAACCTATACTGTAAAGATCAGGCCTAATCTTAGTAATGCTTTTCTGTTTACATCCTTTGTAAACTGCTGTTATTAGAGATTTACACAAAACATTATTCTTGTTCTGTGATGTAGTGGTTTCTCCAATTTTTAGTTCTATTTTTTTTTTTTTTTTTTTACGTCCGATTATTATGCACACTTGGGCTAATGCAGATGATGGGATGATTTATAGCCTATGAAAATGCCAAGCCCTGGCCGGGAATCAAACCCGGGTCCTCAGGGTGAAAGCCCAGTAAACTATGAACTAGGCCACCGAGGCGGCTATTTCCTCCTGGGGTTTTTACAAAGTTCTATTATTTCGAACAATTTCCAGTATTGTTTTATAAGAGTTTATTAGTTGTTTATAAACAGAATTCTAAAATGTGGTTCTTAAGGTAATTTAAACCTATTATATTGTTTCAGTGATGTAATATTTAAGTATTAATGCTATTTTTTAATGAATAAACAAAAAAAATGTTTACTCTTTAACCCACATCCTCATTCTTTAACAGATTCGGTATTGTGACATTTTTGGAACGCTAATACTCCTTAAAGGGTTAAGAAATAATTAAATCATATAGTTCTTTAAAAGTTCTGTTTCGAAACGGAGAATTTCATAACATGTTATAAAAGTTTCTCGTTATTTTATAGTTGTAGCATTAGTGACAAGGAAGATTCTTCAAAGTAGTTTAATGGATTAACAAAATAATTTTGTTCCATGTTGCAGGGCACAGAAGTGGCTTTGAAATCAGTGCAGGCCCGATTCCCTGACATGGAACTGTTAAGCCTCAGCGGTAACTTTTGCGCAGACAAAAAACCAGCGGCTGTAAATTGGTAAGTTCTGTGAATGCAGACGTAACCACAGCACGAAGCTGAAATGACTTCCTTCTTCTTCCAATGGATCCTTTTGGTTCACACCATTTTGGATCTTGCCTCCCAATACAATCCAGAAAAGTCCCTCGTCCCTGCTTCCCTCTATCCAGGCCCTCGCAGATCAGTAAGTGATCCTTGTCCATAACGAAGCTGAAATGATGAAACCAAAATTTTCTTTACAAAAATTTTGATACACAAAAATTACTTTAGTAATGTTTCTATAATGTTCATTATCCAGCAAAAATGTAATTCATAACTTCTGATTTTTTTTTTTTACCATAGTAATGAATGTTAAAAATTCTTTTTCAATATACTTCAGTTCTTTCACCATTGAACCATACGTTACAGGATACATATTTGCTTGCAGGATTGAAGGAAGAGGTAAATCTGTCGTGTGTGAGGCTATTGTACCTGCAAATATTGTTACAACAGTTCTAAAAACAACTGTTCACGCATTGGTCGATGTAAATATCAGTAAAAATATGATTGGTTCAGCTGTAGCTGGAAGTATAGGCGGTTTTAACGCTCACGCTGCCAACATAGTCACTGCCATCTATATAGCAACAGGACAGGTAGGATCATTGATATGCTTGTTAAACTTATCTATGTGTGTGCAGATATTTGAAAGCTTTTAAATGTTAACCGTTCTTCATGAGAACTTGTTTTCATAGAGTAATTTTACAAAAATTAATTTTGTTGAAAACCCTTTAAGCTATCAAATTTTATTATTAAGAAGGTTGTTTATTTAAAACTTCAGTCACTACTTTAACTATGTGTAACAGACTTTAACTGTGTATAACGTTAACTGTGTATAACGACTTTAACTGTGTATAACAGACTTTTCTATGTTTAACAGACTTTAACTGTGTATAACATACTTTAACTGTGTATAAAAGACTTCTGTGTATAACAGACTTTTCTGTGTATAACATACTTTAACTGTGCACAAAATACTTTAACTCTGTATAACATACTTTAATGGTTTATAACAAACTTTAACTGTGTACAATGTACTTTAACTGTGTGTAACATACTTTAACTGTGCATAACAGACTTTTGTGTGTATAACAGACTTTAACTGTGTATAACATACTTTAACTGTTTATACCATATTTTTCTGTGTATAGCAGACTTTAACTGTGTTTAACAGTCTTTAGTTGTTTATCCCCTCAGGGGGGGTACAGTCTAGCTGCACCTATTGAGAGGACATTCCTCACGGTACCCGAGTCTAACACACTTACACGTACAACACTACACTTACGACACTTTAACACTTTACACTCACATATACATTTAGGGAGGCGATAATAGCCCCAATGTGCTTATCGCCTGAAAAAAAACAGACTTTAGTTGTGCACAATATAGTTTAACTATGTATAACATAGTTTAACTGTGTATAACATATTTTTTAGTGTATAATGTACTTTAACTTTGTATTACAGACTTTAACTGTGTATAACAGACTTTAACTGTGCACAACGCACTTTAACTGTGTATAACACTCTTTAACTGTGCACAGATACTTTAACTGTGTATATTTTTTTTTGCGGCGAAAAACCGTTAAGGTTATCATCGCCGTTAACTGTGTATAAAAGACTTTAACTGTGTGTAACAGATTTTTCTGTGTTAACAGACTTTAACTGTGCACAAAATACTTCAACTCTGTGTAACATACTTTAACTGTGTATAACAGACTTTAACTGTTTATACCATATTTTTCTGTGTATAGCAGACTTTGACTGTGTATAACAGTCTTTAGTTGTTTATCCCCTCAGGGGGGTACAGACTAGCTGCACCTATTGAGAGGATTTAGACGTTCCTCATGGTACCCGAGTCTAACACACACTTACACGTACAACACTACACTTACAACACTTTAAAACTTTACACTCACATTTACATTTAGGGAGGCGATAATAGCCCCAATGTGCTTATCACCTGAAAAAAAAAACAGACTTTAGTTGTGCACAATATACTTTAACTATGTATAACATAGTTTAACTGTTTATAACATATTTTTTAGTATATAATGTACTTTAACTTTGTATAACAGACTTTAACTATGTATAACAGACTTTAACTGTGCACAGCTACTTTAACTGTGTATAAAAGACTTTAACTGTGTGTAACAGATTTTTCTGTGTTAACAGACTTTAACTGTGCACAAAATATTTTAACTCTGTGTAACATACTTTAACTGTGTATAACAGACTTTAACTGTTCAGTAAGTACTTTTAACTCTGTATAACATATTTTAATTGTGTATAACAGACTTTAACTGTGTACAAAACACTTTAACTCCGTATAACAGATTTTGAATTTTGAATCTTAATGATCATATTTACGCTACATATTTAAATCAAGTTTTAAAGATTTTTAAAACCACTTCAGTCAGTAAACAAAAGTTGCATGTTGAAATAATTGTTGCTTACATGTTTTCTGTATTGGTAATATTCTGTTTTTCAACATTTTTTTTAGCCTGAAAAATTGAATGCATTAATGTAAAAACTTTGAAATAAATATCATTTAAGACTTCCAACTGAAAAGGCATATATTAACTTTTTTCTTACTTAAAAACCTTTTATACCACTGTTTGTGTGCTGTACTAAAACTGATTGATGTTATTAGTCATATGCAAAGAATATTTTATAGCTGATGTTAGTTTAGTTTTAGAGAGTATTTGTATAAAAGTGAAAATTCTGTTTGACAGGATCCTGCACAGAACATTGCCAGTAGCAATTGTATGACCTTGATGGAACCATGGGGTGAAGAAGGCAAGGACCTGTATGTGTCCTGCACAATGCCTTCCATCGAGCTCGGCACAATAGGTGGAGGCACTATGCTGCCTCCGCAAGCAGCTTGTTTAGACATGCTAGGAGTTAAAGGTAACAATCATAAATACTCGAAAATAGTCACCATTTATTTATTTACTATTGTAAATAATCATAATACACTGTTGTCTCACTTAAAAAGCAAATTTTCAAAAGGTAAAAATATGACAATTTTTTTCATCTTACGCTTTTTTGAAAATCTTATTCCATAATCATTATTAGAAATCTTACCATCGTTAAGTAGAAAATACAAAAATGTATCATGACCACCATTCGATTTATTTTCAATGGAATTTGAAAACTTAATGCTAAATGATTTAACGCTAATTACGATGGTGAAATGAGATTTTCAAAAAGTGTTATAAAAGGATATGAATGTCTTAACATTTGAAATGAATAGATTTTTGTAACAAACTTGTCCAAGCTACAATTATAAAAATCAATTTTTGTGCCCGGTTTGAATCAAATCGTACCAAAATTGCAACACTAGAATGCAAAACATTTTTAACAGTACAAAACAAGCTCTAAAGGTCAGGATTGGTATTTATTTCAAGGTCCTGGGTCTGCTTACCATGATAGCTACTCCCCAATAGCTAATTAATATGATGTTGAAACCATGCATATTTTAGAGACTATTCAGTTGATTTTTTCGTTACATAATTGTTTTTATTTTTTTTTTTTTAACGTCCGACTATTGTGCACACTTGGGCCAATGTAGACGATGGGATGATTTATAGTGTATGAAAATGCCAAGCCCTCGCCGGGAATCGAACCCAGGTCCTCGGGGTGAAAGCCTAGTACGCTATCCACTAGGCCACCGAGGCGGCGTTTTCTTAAATGAAGTGGTGACATTTTTAATTAATTATAAATCATGCTATTCAGTTACTAACTTTGTATTTCCCGTGTTTTTATTGTACAGGTTCAAATGAAAACTGTCCGGGACAAAATGCCAATACCCTTGCCAGGATAGTATGCGGAACAGTGTTAGCAGGAGAACTGTCTTTAATGTCTGCGTTGGCTGCAGGTCACCTGGTACGAAGCCATCTCAGGCATAACCGGTTAGTTATCATTGCAGCTGCATATGTTACATTATAATGTATTCGGTTACGTGGAAATTAAATTTTTATTATTTTACAGATCATCGTTACACATGAGTTCATTAAACACCCGTCGCTCGCCACCGTCATCTTGTTCGTTAGTTCAACCTCTTTGCACGGACAAGCAGTCTTGATCGTAGTTACCTTCATATTTTGCTGTATTTAACCATTAACATTCTCAACAATGTACTTACAATTTTGTTGCTGGCGACTGCTGAGCTCGCAGTAACACCAGCTGAAACAGCAACGAACAGACAAAACTATTTGAGCATTGATTCGTTGTAATTCTTCAACGTTTGTCTCACGATTCGCTCATATGTACCAAAGTTTCGATTCTAAATAGAACAATAAGTATTTATAGTGTTGCTATTCTGTTTGACTGTTTTCGTTGTGCATTGTGTTATTTCATTTTGTTCGTACGAGCAATGTCTGTACCTATAGCCTGTGTAAAGGTTCTATAATAATTGGCAAACATTATTAGCCTGCTGAAAGTTTAATGTACAACAAACAATTGTTAAGTTTTATGCAGTTTATATTTTACGAAAAGTTATATGATTTAAATGTTTTTCTTTAAAAATAAAAATAATTTTATTTGTAAATAAAATTTTATTAATTTTTTTTTATAGAACCAAATTTTTGAAAAAGTAAGACATTGGTTTGTGTTCATGTTTTGTAAAATCACATACTTGTCAGGGCAGTATGGATACAAATATTGTGTAGTTGAAAAATTTACCATAAGACTGACAAAAAAAAGGTTTTGTTAGATAAATGGTTAAGTTATATTACGGTGAGAAGATATTATATAACAAGATGGTGTATATTGATAAAGATGGTAGTGCTGAAGAGTTTGAAAGCCAAGGTGGTTATCACAGTCAAAAGTTTTTAAGAAGTTTATATATAAATATATATAGACCTACTAAATGCCATAATTCCTAGCTTGGTCATTTCAAATGGATCTTCAAAACTTATTTATTAACATTTCATATCTTGTATTTATCCTAGCATTATTGTTATATACTTTTACGTTAATGACCATTTCTAAAGTGGCTTTCAAGAAAAAATTTAATTAAGTATCCAATAGGAAAGCTCCATCACATAATAAAGTGTTTAACACATCCTGCTGTGTATTAGCTGGTTTGGCCAAGCTAATCCATATCTCCTATTCAGAATTACTCTAGTCTCCCTCGGACAGATCTCCGATATAATTGTGAAATAGCCTGTAACTAGCTGTATGTTTTTCAAAAATTGTTAAAATAGCAGTGATTACAGACTAATATTATTAAGGATGATTTAAAATTGTGTTTAATGTAGTCTCATATATTTCCCCACCTCTGGCTTCAGTAGTGATTTGAAACCATTGTTTGTGAAATTATATTTCATTCCTGAAATAGTTTACTTCGAAGTGTAGCAGCAAAGGTGTACATACAGAGGTTTCATGTTTTCTAACTTAACTTCTATACCAATGACGATCAAGAACTCTGTTCAAATATTAATCTACACTGTGTAAAATTATTTTTAAATTTTCATATTATA
Source organism: Callitettix versicolor (assembly GCA_022606455.1). Taxonomy (NCBI): domain Eukaryota; kingdom Metazoa; phylum Arthropoda; class Insecta; order Hemiptera; family Cercopidae; genus Callitettix; species Callitettix versicolor. The sequence continues at coordinate 52,788,397 of CM040191.1, forward strand.
ACAATTTTGATACTTAAAAAAAGTATATTATAGACAAACTGTAATCAGCAAATGTATTAAATGCATAAAAGTTAACTGTAATAAATATTTGTACGGAACATATAATTAATTTATTAATCCTGCATATTTTCCTGTAAAAATTATCAACTTTAACCATGTCAAAAAGTACAAAATGTGGAGAGCTTTTTGTAACTTTATCTTCATAAAAGTAATGAATATCAAAACTACAAGGTAATATAAACAAACCAGAATTTAAGCTTACTGTCAATCGGATCTAATTGCAACAATACAAATTTATGAAACATTTAAAATTTAAACACCAAAATGCACAGCTGCCATATTTAAAATAATATTATTTTATTATCTTTCTTTGACACTGAATTGTAACTTCACATTATTTTTTTTTAAACACTACAATTTAAATTGCTTATCCAATAAAATTTATTACAAGCATACATAAATATATCAATCTACATAACAAATATTTAAAAATAACTTCTTAAAATTGTTTTGATATAAATTAATTGAGCAAAAGTATAAAATAATTGTATTTTTGTATTCTTTAAATTTATGATATATTCTAATAACACTAGGAACCAAGCAAAACCAATCTTAACAAATCAAAAGTTAGTCTAACCATAACCAATCATAGGAGTCATATGATTAACACTTTGCAAATAGTTACCATGATTGGTTTAGATACAATTTTTCACAATTAAATATTTCATTGATCATGTCACAGGCTATAACCATGTATTTTTGCCATGAACCATTTCCAACCAGTTCCAGACCTATTTTTAAAAGCAGTTGTATTATTTTGTAAATGTTTTGTTGTAACAAATAATTAACTGCATTATTTATCCTAACGTCCAGTTAGGATAATTTTATTAAATTAATATAAACAATTAAAAAACTAACCTTTGCACTTTTATTGTATAAAAAAATTGATGAAATATTTTGACTATTATCTTATTGACTTGTAAATTGTAAACAAGTGTTGCGTAAATTTTGGCTGTACGTGCAACAAGTACGGTGCATGTGATCTTTTACATATAATAACTCTCTCACATAATAACTGACAAATTGGTGCCCTCAGCAAAATGTTAATTTGGTGTATCCATTCAAAAAAATATATTTGTTAATATTTTTAGAATTGAGAAATTAGGCCTTAATGTACGTCTCCTGCATTAATTTAATTAACTAATTAAGGAAACGAATATTATTAAATTAACATTCCCCAATGCCTATGCTACAATATGACCATGTCTAAAGCTTACAAAGAACTGATTTGTTCAATCACAGTTTAAATTAGATTTAACTTATACTTTAAACTTATATTTAATTACAGTCAATTCCAATTTGATTTAACGATCAGTTTAACTTAAATTCATTGTATTTACTATCGTTAAGTGATGAGCATTTTCCTGAATTTTTAGGTTATGCCATTATATTTTTTAAACCACAAGTCGTATTGTTATCATAGGGCTGTATTGGTATCGTTGGATACAAAACGTAAAGCAACATACATAGTTACAGTAATGTCAAACATTTTATAAAATACTTTTAAGTGGTCACATCGGCAATCATTGAAATCGGACTACAGCTGTGTAGATTCATATGAATGTGCTTGTTTATAGCCAAAATCGGACGAATTTGAGATCATTCATCCAGACCACCTGTCTCCTGAACAAATTAGCAAGTAAGATCACTATTGACTCAAGTATAAGTAGGAATAACAAAACTTACATCAAATGATACCTCATTTTCTAGTATGACTAGTACCTCAACACTAGACATTTAATTGTGTTTAATAGTATTTACTCTACAAGTAGTTTTTGTTAAGTAACTTAATGAACCAAAAAAAAGACTAACAAAATGAACAAAACATTAAAGAGCATTGAACTAAAAAAAATTATAAAATATTATTTTCCAGAAGCAGACAATGCAAATGTTTCCTTTTTTAAGACGAAGACCTGGAAAGCCTACAGATACAAGAAAACATATATTTTAATAATTTAACGCTTAAACCAAAATTGATTTTTTTTTAATTATATTTTTTTAATTTTTTATATATCAGCAATAAACTGAAACATTGACAGAAAAAAATAAGTTTTAAAAAAAATGTGATGAAACTTTTTTTGTTTGTTCACCTGCAACAATGTGGGACTTGAAGATGCTATATTAAAACTTCTCGTTTGTTTTTTCAGCATAGATTGTAGTGTCATTGATAAAAAACTGACTTGTAGAATTTTTTTTTGTGTTTAACGTCCGACTATTGTGCACACGGGCTAATACAGACGATGGGATGATTTATAGCGTATGAAAATGCCAAGCCCTGGCTGGGAATCGAACCTGGATCCTCGGGGTGAAATTACCCAGTATGCTATCAACTATCAACCGATTGTGTATCGAAGAAAATTTAAAAGTAGCCTCTCCTGACATTTAATGTGTCTAACATTGTCATGAATTGAATATCGTGCCACAACAAACTCATTTCAGGTGTTTCCTCACTGACATTGCCCTCAGCAATGCTGGCTTCCAAACGCAGCAATGTTTAACACAAATTTTGAAGGAAAATGGCTTTACGGATCATATTTTTTTAAGTTTGTATATAAAACACAGCATGTAGAGCTATTTTTTAAAAATTGTTTATACTTTAGACTATTTTAAAAAACTGCTTTTTTTCAATCATATTTTTTAATTTAAAAAAAAATATTTATATTCTCGTAAAATTTTAGTTTAAAAATTCTTTATATTTTTAACATAAGTTCCTTTATCAAGTAGTTGCTTTATTACAAGAGCGTCCAGCTCTACAGTTATTGTTTCTTCTTATTTTTGAGAGGGTGCATGTAGAACATGACGACAGAGCTGTAATACCAACAACAAATAAAAAAATATACATGTGGAACCGACTGAAAACACAAAACAACAATTTAATGTAAAGGCTGTCCTTTTGCATGTTCTTGTAAGTGTAAACTCCAACAATTGTTTTTTTTTAAAAACCTACAGGTTTCTGTTTCCCCGTGTGTGGGTTGCGATCTGAAAATATGTACGACTCCCTACAGAAAATTGTGTTAAATGTTATGCATTAAATGAACATATCTGCAACAAACAGTTTAATGAAAACATTTTGGTTATGTAAAGACGTCTTCACCCTCCATAGACTGGTTATCAGTTCCAGATCTACACTCCAGCTTGACAACTTATACTCAATCGAGTGGGCCTGTCTAGTCAACGATGTCACTTTCTGCTTACTTTTGTCATTAACATCATGAGCTTTGTCAACGTGTTTCACACACACCAAGACCGAAACAAGGAGATAGTATGTGTCAAAAAAAAAGCATCTACTTAATATAGGAACATATATAAATTTTGTAACTTCTATTGGAAAAAAATCACTTATGTTTCTATGAAAACTACCACAAAATTTGTGTCAAACACTGCTGGAGTCAGTGCAAGCTTAGAAACACTTGAAATGAATTATACACAATATCTGAATCATGACAATGTTGGGTGCAAATGTGAGACGTTACGCAGCTACTTCAACAATGTTCTACAAGTCATCATTTATAAATATACACTACAGTGTTATAACCTGTGGAATGGACAGGAGGTCAAAAGATTAACAACTATGAACTTTATTATTGCAAGTAAGAGTATTTTGTTCCATACGCAATGCGCTTACATCTATCCCCTATATTGTAGGAAAGACAGCCTAGCTTAACATACGTTTTATGTTTAAATGTTCAAATTCATTACATTAAGTAACAATTTGTATGCCTTTTTATAATTTATAAAGTAAGAATTTTTATGCAATTCTTTATGCCTGGTACAAAAGATTTTATGGTGCAGTGAAATAAAATTGAGAGTAACACAATTATTACGTTCTTACAGTAATGTAATAAAAAATTTACAAACAAGGAGGCAAGTAGAAGTTATCAACCTCATTTAAAATCAATGTCCAATACCGGTGTAAATAGGGTAACAAGTAATATGAAGGCGCGTAATCTCTACAAACCATTTTTTTAAAATTAGTATTTTTAAAACTATTAAGGAATAGTGTAGATCTTGGTTAATTCTAACACCACCTAAAAATAATTTAAGTTTTTCAAGTTTTTATTATTTTCATGCCTTTTTATCTACTATAACATATTTTTCCTTGCTTTAATTTTTTTTTTTTTTTTAATTCATAAAAAATGGAATATATATGGTATTTGAAATTTAAGGCTTTTACTTTATAGAAGTTTTATCATGTTAGTTTTGACCTGTGTAGGGTATCAATCAACTCAAATGCATTGAGTTGAGCACAAATAAAAACCATTTGTAAGTTACTAAATACTTTTTTGTACCTTTACTTTGTCACATTTAAATAAAACAATCAGTTTTTCGCTGACTTTAGTCATATACTGTTAATGCATTAACCAATTGCACTAAAATTTGAATGCCCTTTGACAACACCACTTAGAACATTGCATTTACAAAGTTTATAAATGTAAACTTTTTATATGTAAAAATTACAATATCATTAAATAGGCTATATGAGAAATATATAATCAATAACTTAACAAAAATTTCATAAAAAGATGACTATCTGCTTGGGTGGATTCTTAGTACATATTCGTAAGGCACACCAAATGAAAGCAGTTCCGCCGGGGAATATCTGTCCAGCTTGGAATCATAATAAACAATAGCATCCCAACAGATTTCTTTTAATTTAGGAACGCACAACCAAGCAACATATATATCGGATGTCCTCTCTTTCACATTATTGTTCTCAACTACTCCCCCAAAAGTCAATAGACGACCACTCGGAGTAATCGCGGATGAATGGAAGTACACAGCTGGTAGAGAACAATCTTTAAGTTTTTGCCACTGACATGTGATTAAATCCAACATCCATGCATCGTCAAACAATAGGTGCCCATCGTAGCCTCCTAAGATGATGATCTTGTGGGGTTTGTCTGGGAGTTGTGCACAGCTGTGACAATAGCGATTGGCTGGATACCCGCTGTGATGTTCTTGCTCCATTGGATCTGGATGTGTTGGGACAGATTCCCATTGGTTTGTCTCTATACTGAAGACATAAATTGCCTGAAAAACAGGCAATAAAAGTTTCACTGGTTCTAAATAAAACTACAACTTCTTTTACAGATTAAAAATTAGACTACTTGAATTTAAAAAAAAGGATTTAATACTATAATCAGCTGCAAATAGTCTACTAAAAAAAAACTCATGAAAAAATTAGATATTTCATTAGGAAACCTTTTTTTAAGGTTACTATCATGTAAATATACAACACAATTCACAGTTCCAAATACAATTACTTAGAAAAATTAACTAAAAATTTAACACAAATTATAGTTTTTATTGTAATTTTTTTTATAAAGTCCACATTTTGTACCAGTCAGACTAATGAGGACAAGTGGTAAGCCTTAACAGAAAGGGTAAATCTTAATGGCGGTAACTGTGTCTCAAACCCATAACCTTGAAGTGTACAGTTTAGAGACACAGCATGCTGACTGGCATCTTTGCCGCATTGACCCCAACCTCTTGGTCAGATCAAATACACATATTTTAGTTATTGAAATTATTAATATTTTCAACTAGGTCTTAATATTAAACAAGTTTTCTGATAAGCAATAACACTGAACATACATAATTAATTTTGTGGCACAAATTTCCATGTAAAAAAGTCCATAAAAATATATTCACATTCCAGATAAGAATATATACAAAAATACATGAAGACCATATGTTTTCTAAAATATATAAATGCATAGTACATAGGCCCATAGCCAATCTTACTTAGCCTACTTAAAAAATAATTTGCACTTTATGAGCTACAAGAGAGTGATTTTCCAAAATAGTTTTATTTGGTACTTATACAAACAGAGAAGAATAGCATGACCACAATATCTAACAATCTTCTTACTAAAAATATGTATTTTCCTGTAATATCGAACAAATTTCTTCATGCTCTCAAAAATGTATATCATAATATTTCGTTTTTAATTTATAACCTTCCTGTGTTATTCGGTAGGCACTAAGAAACTGCTCTGTATAATATTTTTATATAAAACAAAATAATAAAGTGTTGGCTACTAACCAAACTGCAATTCTTAGGCCTATACACACACACTAAGTTTGTTGTTGAATTATATTATTTTTTTATTATGCCTAATGCTTTGTAAACTTTTTTCATTTTAAGGCATATTCAGTCCTCTGAAATGAACATTTTGTTCCATGATTTATTCTTAATTCTCCATCTATCTAGGACTTGAAATGTCAAGATTAAAATTTTTCCAACTCAAAAAAAAAATGGCTACCAGGAATGATGTTTATGGAATCTATATAGTGTGTATTATTTGAGCAGTTGAGTCATTAAAGTTTGTTTTATTTGAAATTAAACTAATATTTTATATTAGATGTACTATTACTCAACATGTTAAGGTAAATCAAGCAACTTTGTTCTACTTATAAATAACATACAATTACCAACTTTCAAGAAATTACTATTCCGTCAATTTTTGAAAGTAGCCCATTAAAAAATTTCTTCACCATGTTATTCGAAAAAATGTGTAGGCTATGTTTAGTAAAAATTAATTTAGCATTAAACTGTTGGCCATAAATTGCTGTTCTACATTAATACTGAAACAGGACATCTATAATTGGAATCGAAATTATAAGGATTTACATGAGAAAAATACCAAAACTACTTTCATGTTTTTATAGCCTACAGAATTTAAAAAAAGTTCTTAATAATGGTTCCGTTCTGTTTTTTATTTAAAGTAACATGAGTCCTTTGAATTATATAACTTATGTTATAGTATAAATTTGAATGAAACATAGCAACAACAAATTTATGGAAAGGTTTGAATTTATACTGTGTTTGAAAAAGAACTCCCTAGTTTTAATGTGTCCTAGAATGTGTAAAAAGTAACATACATTATTTTAGTTTGTGGTATTTAATTCATCAACTGTCCAAGTTTTGTTCATATAAATGTGGGAATACAGTTCCTGCAGTTGACAGGCCTGTGTGGCCTTGAGAATAACGGCAACAGCGCTCAATTCAGGCACAGTCTGAAGCTACTGTTGAACAGACCCATGTTTCATGTATTTGGAGCCCCAACACATCATTGGCTAGAAGACTAAAATTATGAGTCCCCTAACAGTACTTTGTATGATATGGTACATAAAAGACTTCATTTGCGCATCTACAAATTAAAACTGTTACATGAAATTACACCTGCTAATAAAAACAAAGTTTGCAGTTTGCTGTTAACTTTCTATGTAGAATTGATGAAAATAACAACTTTTTGAAAAATGTTTCGTTTTCTGATGAGGCAACATTTCTGTGAATGGAAATTTAATCGTCATAACTGCAGAAATTGGGGAGTAGCGTCACCACATCTTGTTATTCAGCATCAACATGACTCTCCAAAACTTAACATTTGGTGTGGTATGATGGAAAATTGAATAATTGATCCTTTCATGTTTGTACAAAAAAAATAAACAGCCCCACATCATTACAGTAACCATGTGCATACGGCTCTTGACACTCGCTTTCCAGGAAGGTGGATAGGCAGGGCTGGCCCAATCTCTTGGCCACCACGAACCCCGAACTTAAACCCACCTGAATTTTTCTTTTGGGGACACAAAAAATGTTGTGTACGCTGAAATGATCCGTGACAGCAACCATTTACAAGAAAGAATCATCGCCATTTTGAGACAGTTACACCTGGTATTTTGATGAATACCTGGCGAGAAGTGGAATATCGTCTCGATGTGTGTAGGGCAACAAATTGATCCCACACATATGAAGTTTACTAACATGAAAAAAAAACTTGGAAGGTATTCACTTTCATTGTATGTACTCATTCTTGTAGTTTTTCATTAATTGCGCCATTAAACTTATATGTAAAACTAGGGAGTTCTTTTTCAAACACCCTGTACTTTTGCAAGAAATTTGGGGGGGATTAACACTTACAAAATAAGTAAACAATTACTGATATTTATGCAATGTAGGTTGGTTTTTTCAAATAGCGATTTTTGAATATTTTTGTTTTTTTAATTTATTATCTAACATATATTCACATATTCAGAAAATAATTTACATTGCACTGAACATACTAAATTTCATACACAGATTTATTGGTCATGCACATTATTATTAAATAAGTGTATCTACTGCTCATGTGCGTTTAACATTGTGACAGCCATTACTAATGTTATTTATTGCTTTACTTGATTTTTATCGTACTTCCCGTAATTTTATATCTTTATTATTACTTTTGGGCATGTATTAAAGCAGTTTAACGAAAAAATTACCAAAAAATAGAAAACACCGTACACTGCATATTTAACCAATTAATTTTATTTTAAATGCTGTCACTGAGGCTACTTAACTTTAACTTGACAATATTTCAAAAGTAGGTCATACTGCCCTTTGAGTACATTCTTAATTTTTATCACAAATGTCGTCCTTGTGTTGATACTCTCTTTTACCTTTTCCAACTTTGTCAAAAGCATGTGGACAAATCTAGAAAGATAGAAGAGTGTATCATACTTAGCACAATTCTAAGGGCCTACTTAATAATTTTAGCCTACACTTAAAAAAATAACCAAGCTTAACAACTGAACAATAGCAACATCTAAACTATTTACTTACTTGAAACCCATATGCCTGACTAATAGTTCCTCCACCAAAAATATATATTTTTGACTCATAAAGTACAACTTCATGTCTGTACATTCCAGGGGGCTCATTTCTTAAGCCTTTACAAATATATACACTTTCCCAAATTCCATTTTTCAAATTCAGTCTGTGTATGTCAGATGAATATTCAAAGCCTGTCGTTCCTCCGATTGTATACAAGTGATTATCATGCAACACAATAGTTTGACCATACTGAGGTATTGGGACTTTTCCAGATGTATGAACTTGTGAAAGAACTGTTTTTTCTTTCGATAAATCACACATAAATAAACTATTACTGCAGTTAGCACCAAAAGGTACCCCAGTCCCACCAAAGATCATAAGAATTTTACCACTTAAATACACAGCATTAGAAACTAAAGCTTCAGGAAAATCGCTGCATGTTATCTTCATCCATGTAGATGTAGCAAAGTTAAATTTCCACAGTTCCTTGAACAATGGACGATCCATGTTCCAATCATCATCATCAGTCATATCCATACTGTTTATTTGTGGTTTATATCCACCATAAGAGTACATATTTACATCATCACATACTATTCTATGACCACTTCTGGGTTTAGGGATCTTTATATTTCTTAAGCTTCCATCTGAGTTTGTTCTTAAATACCATTTTGACATTTTAAATGGTGTAAATGAGTAACACTCGTTTGTCTCATTTCTATGGTGACTGTCTGGCTTTCCATAAACTTTACCCATTAAAACAGGCTTAATACTTAAACATTTAAATATAAGATTTTAAACTGTATAAATTCCTCGTTAGTACAATACTGTAAAGAATAAGATAATACAATATTCTATTTCTTTACCAACTCTTTACGTATGTCATGTCGTTTTTAATAAAAAAATATCAAATATATCAATTTTACATGCAAATAAATATTTTAATAAAGCTTGGCATGTTAAACAATTACTACCACAAATTATTTTTCTAATTGCAACACTCGCAGTTGCATTACCAACACACTTTATAACATAACCTAATTTTAACAGCTGAGCAGTGTTAAAATACTGCATGAAGCTGTAAAAGATTTCATGAACACAGATAATAAAAGAATCCATTAATCAAATTTTACAAAAACATAGAACAGTTGATAATTATAACTAATTATATATACTTTATTTTTAAAATCTCCAACTTTCAGTCACATAAAATGGTTTTCTTTATATTTTTCTTCGTTTAAAAAAAAAAATATTTCGATGATGAGAATTAAATTTAATTATTATGTAATGTTTTTTTACGTAATTAACTGATTTTTCAAATACAATTTATTTTTATAAAAATAAAAACTGTGTAAATTTTATTAGTAAGCATGTTACGATATAAGAAGTTTAATTTTGTTTCAATTCTAAGCTAGAACAGTTAGTAGTTTATCTATGGACTGAAACCAATTTTCAGTGTCCCATTGGTCCGCTTAACAATATGACTACAAATCAGCTGTACGAAAATTCTTAATTATTGGCGCGAGTTGAGTTAAACGTTAAAAAATGGTGGTATTGATGGTACAATGTAACTAACACTGTTAAGTTTAATTTAGTGGTGTAAATCGAAAACACGGTATACGAGAGAAAATGTAATAAATTGGAGACTTTTCTTTTTATTAGAGTAAGTATGATAATATTAGGTATTAAACAGAAATTTTTAACTGAGGTTTAACATTTTTGTAGTAACTTTTTCATTTCCAATATTTAACATTTTAGTTAAATCTAAGCCTCATTCTATACATTGTACATTATCTATATGCATCTTCTGTCTTCAACAAGTTTACATTTTATATTGCAATTATTAATTTTTGTGATGGGTAGAGCCTATTAAAATTTCTTAAGTGGGATTTTTTTTTACTTTATCTGTCAGTAGTTGGAAAAATTGTTGAATATTAGATATCTATAACAACAGATCTGATTAAAAAGTTGTATACAGTTTAATAAACTAAAGTTTGTGAGTATTAATTATAAATTCAGAATTTGCAAAGTAGGTTATATATGTATAATCTCATGTCAAAACTAAAATTGTTAAAAACAAACCACTAATGTAGGATATCGGCTGAATTGATAAGGAAGTATGAGTGACTATTTATTTTGGTGCCCAATGCACAAATTATATTTGTCCCCCATAATATTAACTCATTAAACCTTAAGAATGAGGTACTGAATTAAATTACAGTACTCTATTCATATTTTTTTTAGTGCTGAGTGTGATTTTCGTTTGTCAAAATTAATGTTTATTTTATTCAATATGTTAGTCTTGAAAATTAATTTATTAAAGACACAACATATTTCAAATAAGTTATTTTATTTACACAAGGTATAATTGGAAAGTTTTATTTTATAAGTAACCGTGTTTGTAATTTCAAAATGGCAGTATTTACAGGATATTTTGACAGTTATTTTTCAAAGTGGTTGTAGAGTGGCTTCAACGTGTTAAATACATGATTGAGATGGCTAAGTTATCGTTCAGTCTGCTGCATCCATGAACTTGTCCTCAAGGTCAGGTTTCAAGACTGCTGATACTGTCGTAAGCTTTATCCTTTCCGTTAAAGCCAACCCCTTGTTTTCATTAGTCTAACTGGCATAAACGATGGACATTTAGCACCCAGAAAAATCTTCTGACTGGACACACTGACTAATTGTCTTTCCACTTTTGAAATAATTCCTGGATTTTTTTAAAGTGTATCAAAATCCCTTTTCCTATTTGCCTGGATGTCTTTTATTGAGTTAAATTTGTTCCCTTTCAGCAAGAATTTTAATTTAGGAAGTAGGTAGATGTTCCCTTGATTGAATATTGCACTACTCCCTTGATTGAATGTTGCACAGAATTTTGGATGTGGCCAAATATTCCATAATAGAGAACACATTTTGCACCAATGTGTTCATCTTCTTATAACATTCACCTTACTTTATCTGGGTTTTTTTACTGTAGAAGGCTTTCACGCTTCTGCTGCTATAGTTGTGTTTTTATTTTTGGCTCATACCCATAAACGCATAATTTGTCTCCTATAATCACCCCATTAAAAAAAAATTAGAATCAATTCTTGAGAAATTTCAAATCAGAGTTCTTTCTGCTAGCATGACAATAATTGGAATGAATTTTGTGAACACTCAGCGTACGTTCAGACCTTCTCTTAAAATTTACTTAATCATGTAGAAACTTAACTTCAGTTCATTTGTCATCTCCTAATTTAAGTCATCCTTTAGAGAACAAATTGCAATTATCACATTATTTTCTGAAGGAGGAAATCAGCCGGGCCATGGATCATCGTTGACTATTTTGCAACCATCTTTGAATCCGTTGAAACAGATAAAAACCTTTGACTGACTCAGATAATAGTTCTGGAATTTTTTTTAAGTTCATGGATTTCAAAGCTGATTCCCTGGTTTAAAACAAAATTTGACACAAACTTATTGTTCTATTTTTCGTCCATTTGCAAAATTGATAATCGACCAAGAATCAAAATTGCATCTTCACTCTCTAGTATTCCACTTTCTACTAACCTATCACGGCAATCTATTCATAACTTCAACGACAAAACTAGCTCCCTCTTCCATACCCACAAACCTAGCCTGTCCTAATTAGTAGTGGCAGCACTCAGAGCCTCTTAAAGGGAGGCACAAGGGGATAAATGCATAGGGGTGTGGGTTTAAGGACAGCATGTGGAATGTAGGCAAGATAATAATCTTCACAATTGATCTATAAGATCACATTACCACCTGAAGACCACATTATGGCCTAAGGACCTCATTTTATTTTAAGTAATGTTTGACTGAATTTTCAATTATTATGCTAATAACTCAGACTAATTATGTTTAATAATATTAATTCATTAACAATAATGAGAAATGTTTATTGTATAACTAAGATGATTAATATATTTATTACTTTTGATTTCATGCTTTGGTATTCATATTAGTGCAATGTCAGAATAAATTAGCCTACTGTATTGTCTACATTGTGCATTCATTGTTTTTACAGCCTTAGAGGGTAAATGTTTTAGTAACATACAAATAAAATAGGGAAATTAATGATTGCCAATATTGTGGGCGAGGTGTAACTTCTTCTTCTTCCAATGGCTCCTTTTGGTTCACACCATTATGGATTTTGTTTTCCAATGCAATCCAGGAAAGGCCCTTCGTCCCTGCTTCCCTCTATCCAAGTCCTCGCAGATCAGTAAGTGATCCTTGTCCATAACATACATATCTTTTGAACAAATTTTGCACTTGTCAGAGGTTATTAGTCTCATCCTATGGAGATGCTTGGCAAGACAATCGTGACCAGTTTCCAAGCGGAAATTTTCTACAGCTATTTTGCGTGGAAGCATCTTATTGTCCTTAAAAAGATTAAACAGATCATAAAAGCTTTGTCTTGTAGGTTTTTCTTCATTTCACTAACAAATTTTTGCTGTAAGTCTGTTTTTAGCTTTCTTATAACTGCTTGTAATGACAGGGAGCCTGCTGGCTTTTGAATAATTTTTGTTCCTCTCTTCGCCAAAATATCCGTAGTTTCATTTCCCATCAATCCCACGTGTGCAGGGACCCACTGCATTGCGATATTGCCAACATTATTTCTTACAATCTTGTAATTCTGTCTGATATTTTTATTACTTTGCTTTTTGGATTATCATTATTGGCTATTGCCTGCAGAGACGATTTGGAGTCAACTAAGACCACTATGTTTGTGTTCAGCCATGGTCTCACAATCAGCTGTTCGAGAGCCTCATTTACAGCTATCAATTCCGCCTCAAACACTGTAGAATTGCTGCTTAAAGCAATGTAGTGTGAGGAAGTGGTCACAATATATTCCAGCTCCTGTTTCTCCTTCCATTCTAGAGCCATCAGTATATACACGGATCCAAGAGTCTGACGGGTATCGCACTTCCAAGGTTTCCAAAGCGATTTGAGATATTTTCACGGGAGAATCAGAGTTTTTGCTCACTGGTTCAAGCAGATTCAAGAGAATGTTAAAATCCATGAATTCCAATGGGTAAATGTTTAGTAACATACAAATAAAATAGGGAAATTAATGATTGGCAATATTGTGGGAGGGGTGTAACTTGCATAAGGACCCGGTAGACCTCTACAGTCTACAGTAGACCTCTACTTAGTGACACCAGCCTTGAAAGTTTCCAATCACACCTCGTATGTTGACTAAATAAGTCATTAAATGCTTTACATATGTTACCTGGTCATCTATAACTGTCAGTAAGGGTAGCTGGTCCCTACTTTTGACTTGTTAAGTTAGGCCTTGATTTTAACAATACTTCAGTTATAATTAAACACTGTAAAGCTCGGTGGCCACTAAATGCAGAGTGCAGTTGCACTGAGCGGCGTGGACTATGCATTCAAAACCAAACCTATATTGTTTTTAATGTAAGTTGCGACCCCCACACGGGGGTGCAGACTAGCTGCACCTATTGAGAGGATTTAGACGTCCCTCGCGGTACTTGCAACCTTTGAAATAGAGCTGAGTAACTTTACGTCTATGTGTACATGTTTATACAGACATGTATACATGATGTATGTGTGTGTGTGTGTGTGTGTGTGTAAATTTGAGAATAAGTATGATGAAATTTTTCATGTAGGTTTGGTTTACCCATATATTTTGACCATTTTTTATTTTATTTTTTTAACACCCTATGAAGATGCATGACTTATGGTTTTGAACTTCATTATGTTTATTTTGTCTCTTTAGTTTGCTCACGCTTGTAATTTTTTAAATTTCTAATCATGGCTTCCACAAAGGGACATCCAAGTGCACATGAGGATCCCGGGCCCGGGTTCTGAAGATGCCCCCCAGGGTGACGTTTTTGAAGTATGCCAAAAAAGATTTTTGAAAAATATTTATTAATTGTGAAAATTAATGTTTAATTTAACAGTAAAACCAACCAATAAATAAAATAAAATCTACTCAAGGCGTAGGGTGACCAATTTTTTCCACTTCATAAAAAAAGACATACCCAACCATAATAAGGCATCTGCTTCAGATTTTAGGTCACAGGCCCGAAATGTCATCTGAGGCCATGTTTCTAATTCTTTATATAAGCATTTGGATCAAAATTTTAAAACCATTTTCTCAATTAAATCTGTTAAACCAATTTTGAAAAGTTAGGTTGATTTTCCGAGGTTTCTATAATCTGCTTTTTTCTACGCCTGATTTTTTTGGCAGAAATAATTGAAAATGAGAAAGTTTGTGTAAATTTTTGGCACCAATTTTTGGACACCATTTGTTTTATCTGTATTGTATCTCATTATAAGTTTTGTTTATTGTCATTTTGTTTATTGTCCATGTACAAGCGGTGAAAACTTTTTCAAATAAACATATTTATTCTTTACTCAGGAATCTACTTTAATAAAAGTAAAAATGTTTTGCAATGCTGCAGGTTAATAATTACACCAGCTATCTCTGCTGTAGTTAATGCTTTGATACTCGAAGGTGAGGTAGCCTTACTGCTGTAAGCCTATTGGTTGATAACAATGTCAGGGTAAAAAAATATTTTAAAAGAAATTGTACTGCACTCTTTCTTATAAATCCAGAAAATTTTAGCTAGACCTGTAAAAAAACTAGAAATTAGCAAAGTGAACATTTTATAAAGACCCGATTACTTTCAGTCAGTTTGACAAATTTCGTTTAAATTTCAATTACATGATGCAATTTATTATTATAATTCAAGTTATTTTAAAACTTGATCAAAATCTGTGAGTTTTGCTTAATAGTTTTCAAGTCAGAATTTTCTGGGACGCAACAACCAGTCCTTTATTTATATATATATACATTTTTTTTTTAATGTCCGACTATTGTGCACACTTGGGCTAATGCAGAAAATGGGATGATTTATAGCATATGAAAATGCCAAGCCCTGGACGGGAATCGAAACCGGGTCCTTGGGGTGGAAATCAACTAGGCCACTGAGGCAGCTACCAGTCCTTTAAAAGCTAAATTTTATCAAAGTCATTTGGGCCATTTTAGATTTTAGATTTTTCTTCTAGTTTTTGAGCTAAATAACTAAATGTATTATCGTTTAGAAGAAGATTCAAAAATCTTTATGATGTAAAATTTGAACCAAATAGTAATTTTTTTACAGGTAACACACATCCATGTAAAACGTATTTTTTTAATCAGATTTTTTTAAAAGATTGCAATACTTTCTTCACAGTAATAAGAAAATATAAATTCTCCTTAAATTTTATCAGTAATTTTTTATGTATAGTTTACTTTTAAAATAAATATTTTTAATGTCTTTTTTAATTAAAGCAGTGAATTTGGAAAACATTATTTTGTGTATTCTGTGAATCAAGTGGGATAGATGGCATCCAACGTAATTATTAGTTCTTGGATTCTTTTTAAGTC
This sequence comes from Callitettix versicolor, assembly GCA_022606455.1. Taxonomy (NCBI): domain Eukaryota; kingdom Metazoa; phylum Arthropoda; class Insecta; order Hemiptera; family Cercopidae; genus Callitettix; species Callitettix versicolor. Next base: position 52,804,455 of record CM040191.1, read on the forward strand.
ATAAAATATTAGATTATTATTTCAATGTTTCAATTATTATTTTACAAGGGCCTGTTTTTAATATTAAATATTAAAAAAAACAAAAGGCTAAAGGTTTTTTTTTATTTTTGTGTAATTATTCGAAAATCATAGCAATGTTATATTTCAAATATGGCAACTTCAAGTTGTGAATATCCTTATTAAGCAACATTATTCCTAATTTAAAATAACATAATCAAACCAAAGTGAGATAAATTTATTTTTTTAAAGTGAGACTCTCAGACTATAATATAATAACCAACTTATAATTATAAAAATTAATATTCTGCAAAATAACTACCAGTAATTTTCTTTGGACTATAGGCCCTACACTAAAAACTAGGAAGTTATGCAATCTTCTAACATCATTAGTGTAACATTTACAAAATTTACTGTATTTGATTTTGATTTGGAAGCATCGTTTTAACTTGTGCTGCGACCTACCAACCTGTACTACAAACATTGTAGTTTACTTTTAATCCAATAGATGTCAGGCGCATGTACTGTTTTAAAAAAAAATACACAATACTTTCCTAGAATTAAGACACTGGCATGGATAGTTTTAAGTTCAGTTTCAGTTTAGGCTACAGTATAAATAGCAAAAGGATATTTTCATCGCAAAATACGTTATTAGAGAGACCTACTAGAGATGAAGCAATCCTGCTACATACAATAAACTAATTCTAAGTTTTGAAGCGGTAAATACAGGGTGGTCCACGGGAAACGGATGGTTTTGAAAAAATCACTGCTCCGTTAGTTCTAAACACAGATAATATTTATTTATGCAGACGTGAAGGTAAAGTTATTCCATTTAAAAGAAAAATTACATTACTTCAATTTTTAAAAATTACATCACCCATATGACGGCCGTTGTGAGGAACACACATTTTTAGTCTTTCTCGAAAATTTGCTTGCACTCTGCCCAATAATTCTTTGTTGATTAGCTCAGTTTGGTTTCTTATTGCAACCTTCAATTCTTCCAGAGTACATTGCTTTTCTTTGTAAACATTTGCCTTAAGGTAACCCCACAGTAGAAATCACACATGGATAGGTCGGGTGAGCGTGGAAGCTACGCAACATCACCAAACCGTGAGATCACTCGTTCATGGATCAACGCTCGAACTGCAGTCATAGAAGCTCGGGCCGTATGAGCAGTAGCTCCGTCTTGCTTGAACCATACGTGATCCATGTTGATTTCTCATCTTTCAAGTTCTGGCCTAAAAAAGGTCTGTTATCATATTCAAGTATCGATTAGAAGTCACAATCACAGTAATTTCATTCTCTTCAAAGAAAAACAGTTCAAAAATCCCAAACTTTCCTACAGCGCACCAAACCGTTACTTTTGGACTACGCAATGGTCTCTGCTATAGCACATGAGGATTTTCCAAAGCCCAATAACAATATTTCTTCCTATTAACAACCACATTCAAATGGAAATCAGCTTCATCGCTCGTCAAATTGTCAGTTCCTCATAATCTTCAAACATGTTTAACGTTGTCTCAGCAAACGTGAGGTGTTCTTGATGATCTGCAGCATTTAACTTCTGTACAATTATAATTTTATACGGGTGTAACCCTAAATCCTTGTGTAATATACGCTTTACTGTGCTCATACTCAGTCCAAGTTTCGTAGCCTAACAGAACGGCCGGGACTGCGCTGAATCGCCTCTCTTACTATCCAGAGTGAGTAGGACCAGGTGGCTTTGTTTTCATAACAGATCCCTTAGATCTAAATGCATTCACCTTAAAATGGTATTACGACTCGGTATTTCCCATGACGCCCGATATGAAGTGACGCCTGAAGTATTGAGTTTCAACCACGGACTCACCACTTTTTAAAAAAGTATCGTACGCAAACACGCGATGATATTTCGTCCATAGTGGCATATTGGTGACTAAATGGCATGAAATGGGGAGTTGAGTGATGTCCACCGCGGGTCTCCCCCTCAACCAGTCGTCGAGTACAACGCGATTCAAAAACGTCCGTTTCCCGTGGACCACTGTATAAACATATATGTGTCGCGTTGCTCAGACAGACATACGTTGTACATTTAATGCGTAAAGTAATGATACTAATTTATGCAGATTTCTGACAATGAACACGATGGCGAAATTTAAACAAATGTATGACAAAAAAATATTGAATTCTACAGCGGTCAGGGTTCATTTGTACATTTTTTTTTCTAAAATAAAAAATGTTACTTAAGCATCGTTTTTTTTAAATTACATATTAAAGCTTTAGGCTACAATAAAAGAGCGAAACAAGCGAACAAAGAATTCTGTGGGGAAAAAATCTATATTCTTACATTTAAAACCTACTGAGGTCATACGTTAACAAACACTCCACCTTATTGACGTTATTGCCTTATTGACTGTATAGAAGCAAAATTTAAAAAGTAGCGTAACAGTATTTTTACATAGATTTTTTGAAAGTCATATTTCACTATAATATTTAGCAGTGCCGGCCTTTGGGGGGCGCCCAAAGGCGCTAGCTCAGTTAGGGCGACGCTGTCTAGGTTTTTAAAGTTATCAATAAAAATAAATACAAAACAAGCTGCTATTTTGATTTTAAAAATAATTCCAATACTATTTGTCAATAATTATATATAAATAATTGTTACTTTTACAATAATAATCATTATCATTATAATCAATAAATGATTTTCAAATTTATTTCAAAAGTATATGTATACCCATTTTTTTATTAGATATCTTAAAAACGCGTCCCTTATATAGGCGCCACAGTAATTTTTGCCCGACCTGTCCAAAAGGAATATGAATACAGAATCTATTCTACACAATACAACGTGTTGCGTTGTACTACAGAAGTGGTGCAAAATAATCCACATTATTTGACGCACCACTGCGTGATATTCGTGCCTTTCAAGTTGAAAAATTAAGATTAATTTTGCACATAATCCAGCTAGATGATTTGTCAATGAATAGCAGAACTAGGTCATCTTGAGCCGTGTTGCGTTGTACTGGTCGCACTACGGAAGTGGTACAAAATAATCCACAATATTTGACGCACCACTGCGTGATATTCGTGCCTTTCAAGTTGAAAAATTAAGATTAATTTTGCACATAATCCAGCTAGATGATTTGTCAATGAATAGCAGAACTAGGTCATCTTGAGCCGTGTTGCGTTGTACTGGTCGCACTACGGAAGTGGTGCAAAATAATCCACATTATTTGACGCACCACTGCGTGATATTCGTTCCTTTCAAGTTGAAAAATTAAGATTAATTTTGCACATAATCCAGCTAGATGATTTGTCAATGAATAGCAGAACTAGGTCATCTTGAGCCGTGTTGCGTTGTACTGGTCGCACTACGGAAGTGGTGCAAAATAATCCACATTATTTGACGCACCACTGCGTGATACTCGTGGCTTTCATTTTGCAAAATTATGATTAATTTTTCAGGTAATCTAGCTAGATGATTTGTCAATGAATAGCAGAACTAGGTCATCTTGAGCCGTGTAGCGTTGTGCTGGTCGCACTACAGAAGTGGTGCAAAATAATCCACATTATTTGACGCACCACTGCGTGATACTCGTGGCTTTCATTTTGCAAAATTATGATTAATTTTTCAGGTAATCTAGCTAGATGATTTGTCAATGAATAGCTGAACTAGGTCATCTTGAGCCGTGTAGCGTTGTGCTGGTCGCACTACAGAAGTGGTGCAAAATAATCCACATTATTTGACGCACCACTGCGTGATACTCGTGGCTTTCATTTTGCAAAATTATGATTAATTTTTCAGGTAATCTAGCTAGATGATTTGTCAATGAATAGCAGAACTAGGTCATCTTGAGCCGTGTTGATTAGTAGGCTACTGGTCACGTTATAGAAGTTTTTTTAGATATCTCTGCAGTGTAGGTTGCTCTTTTCGAATAGTGCTTTTTGAATATGTTTTTGTTTTTTTTTATACCTTATTATCTAATTAATACATATTCGCCACCGGAGAATATTTTTTTTTAATTTCTTACAATTTTAGTCCATTTTTTAAGGAACTATATTGTAACGTCATTACTTTTCACATTTCGTGGCGGTCATGTGCGTTATTATTATCTACATGTACTTACTGCTCATGCGCATTACACATTCTGAAAGTAATTCGTAAATTTTAAGGTTAATTTTCGTTGTTTAGTTCTCGTAATAAAAACATTGTTCAAATGGCGTCCGTTGTGACTTCGCGATTTGCCTTTTTTTAGGTTTACCACCAAACAACCGTGTCAATTACGTTAGTAAGTATTTTTTTTTAATAATAGAGGATTTTTTTATCGTTTAGCTATTAAAATCACGCTACCTACAAGATAACCACTAGTTCAATTAAATAACTTTTTCTCCCAACACATTGTCAGTTAGGTTATCGATTATTATTTTTTTAAATAATTTTTTTCACTAAAAAATCGTGTCAGTTATTTTGAGTATTATTTTTAAAAAAATAAAGTGTTTTTATCAACCGTGTTAGTTAGGTTCACCACCCAACAACCGTGTCAGGTTATTGTACTTTTTCTATATATAGTAAAAGGTCTTTTATCGTTTTGACGATAAAAAACACGTTACCTACTTTCGCGCGGTAGCAATTTTGAGATTATGCAGGTCACTTTATTTTCTATTTTTATCGTACTTCTCGTTCTTTCCGCGTTTTTATATTTTGGATTACTGCTTTCGGTCATGTAATAGAGCGTTTCAGTAAAAAAAATTGCCGAAAAATGGAGGACAACATAAACTGCATATTTACAGTTTTACAAATTAATCCACTTTATTTGATGCACCTCTGCGTGATACTTGTGGCTTCCTGCGTTGTAAAGTTAATCCAGCTAGACGATTTGTCAATGAATACCAGACCTAGGCCAACCCATGCTCGGTTGCGTTATATTGGCCGCATTGCAGCAGGAGTGCAATTTAATAGGAGTAATTTGACGCAAGTCAGCGTGAGGCTCGACTGTTTTTGTATGTTGAAAGGTAACCATGCAAACGGATGTTTCAATCAATACCAGACCTAGGCTAACGTGCGCCTGTTGTATTTAAATATTTTGGCACTATGACAGAAATCTGCAGTTTTGCCAACTGCGCGCAAATAAAACTGGTCCCGATAATATTAATAAACATGCGGTTAATATTAAAGTTTTAGTTTGTATCCAGTATGGAAAAACAATCTATACACAGTACATAGTGTAATAAATATCTGGTAATTAAATAATGACATAAAAAGACATAAAAACTGTATTTTATGATTGTTTATTATAAAAAATCTACGTGTTTATTTCTAGCTTGTTGAAATTTTTCACACTTGACCTTCAAATCAACAGTAAGGTCACTGTCTACATGCAATTTCGAAAATTGATCCGAAACCCCCCTTTCTCATCCCTTAAAGCAGAATTGTACTTACTTCTTGTTCAAATTTTGTACACTCCGATGTAAGAGCAAAAAATGTACATACATTTCCTCATATTCAATAATTACTTTCCAAAAAACATTTTTGGAAATTCTGAATTTAGGTTATCAAACATAGAAAATTTTATGCTGATTCCAAAATACGTTTTGTTTTAATTTTGGGCTTTTAATAGGACAAAACCCTTAATTTTTTTTTTAATTTTGGAACTTTCTCTTTTGAATCTGAACAGGTCATGTGGGGTATGAAATAAGTAGGAAATTCCACGCTGAATCCAAATATGTCATAAAAATTATACATTTTTTTAGATTTGTTGCTTCAGAAGGTAGTAAACGCACTTCATGAAATTTCTTTATATTAAATCTTCTCAGTGTGAAACGAGAGCACTTCGAAAAACGAAACTCCAATATGTCTGAGTTTTTACTTCCTTTATTGAATCTTAAATGTTAAAATTGTATTGCCTATTCTAAATTTTCGACGCTTACACGAACATTTCACGTATTACCAAAATTTGAACAAAATATGTGAACATATTTTGATAAAATTCCTTTTTCAATAGCTCACTAACGGATTTTCGGAATTATAGCTACTCAAAAAATTTGTAAAGTATAATACATATCACTATGTTCAATATAATGATCTGCCTTCCCTAGCTTAGTCAATTTTACTTTTGTTGACGCGTTTCGGAGAACCTCCATCTTCAAAAACTATATCTATACTCCTACATAATACATTTTTTATATTTGAGTAAAATTTTATTAAAATAGTTGTAATTCTTCTTTTTTATAAAATCCGATTTTTTAGGGGTTTTTTGGTTGTTTTCTATTTAGTCCCAATCGGCAAATATGTTCAGTCATTTCAAATTACCGACACTGACTTGATTCATCGTATGCGACAAAAATTTGTTCTAAATCTAATGAACCGATTACGAGAAACTAGCTTTTCAGTGTTTTTATGGCAGCTCCTGAACAGGATTTCTTGAGGGAATTTTTTTTTTATTGCTATACTTTATGTCAGTTAGATTAATGAGGACGAGGGATCAGCGTTAATGGTAAGGGAAAAGCAGTGGGAGTGACTAAGAACCTTTAGGTGCGCAGTTCAGTGACGCAATAGACTGACCGGTGCTTTAGCCACATCGACCAACATTTTGAGATTATAGTGACCCATACATTTTATATGGGTACACGTATTATTGACTACTAGGGGAAATCCCTGCCCAATTCATGGGATAACCTAACGAAATAAATTGTAACTATAGAAACGAATATTAGAACTTATTTATTTATAATTTTGTTTATATTCAACAGCTGTTGTGAAAATATATTTTATGAGAAAAATGAAACTTTGAAGGGTTCATGCCGCCTCGGTGGCCTAGTTGATAGCGTACTGGGCTTTCACTCCGAGGACCCGGGTTCGATTCCCGGCCAGGGCTTGGCGTTTTCATACGCTATAAATCATCCCATCGTCTGCATTAGCCCAAGTGTGCACAATAGTCGGACGTTAAAAACAAAAAAAAAATTGAAGGGTTAATTGCTTTTATGGGCATGGTGTTTCATACGGTTCTTAAGAGCCTGTACAGTTCGATCGCTGTTCTGACGGTAATACGGGGCGCACAATTATTTCACACTATAATAAGTTGAAAGGGAGACATTTTTAAAAATTAATCACTACGACCCAATATATTTGTAATGTGTACAATTTGGCCAAATGAAAAATATTTAAAACGTTAAAGTTATTTTTTAATCTTTAATTTAAAATTACTATTTTTCCATTTAACACAACAAAATGTAATTTTATTTATTTTTTTTTTTTTTTTTAAAGTCCGACTATTGTGCACACTTGGTATGAAAATGCCAAGCCCTGGCCAGGAATTGAACCCGGGTCCTCGGGGTGAAAATCAACTTTGTACTTTTGGGACCTGAACAGACTGTTTAGTAGTTCAAAAAAACAGCAGACTTCGCAGTATATTCTTAATTAATGTACAAAGCGTTCCAAGACGGCACTCGTAATCTTTAACCGGTAACCGTGATATGAAAAATGCTTATTGGAAATTTTATGCTGTTCCTCCACGAAGCGGTCAAAATTATAATAGGTCTTACCGTTCAGCCGGTATTACAGGAAATAACCAGCAACTGCACTCTCAACGTTGAATCAGAGCCCGACATCTTGAAACGGAAGTGAATGGGGAAAATCTTACGCATACGTCGATCGGGCTTTGTACAAGGCACGTTCGTACCATATTTCAAAACAATCGGTCAATGCGTTTGGCTAGTATACTCGTTATTGTATATCAGAGGGAGCCATATTGAAATTGAAGGGAATGAGAAAATATAATTAATAATAATAATAATAATTTTTTTTTTATAATAATAAATAATAATAATTTTTATGGCCATATTAGTAGGATGAACAGCAGTAGACTTGCTAGGCGGATCTTTGCTTTCTTCAGAGATCGGAAAACGAAGAGTAATTGGTTCAGGCGGGTCCAGGAAGACTTAACTGAGCTGGCGATATCAGATGAGATGATTGACGATGTACTTAAGCTGCGAAAACTTTTACATAATGAAAACCTAAGGTTCCAAGAAAAACCAACATCTAAAAGGGGCGGGGCAGTCTCGGATGAAAGAAGGAAGGCAGCCTCGGATAGAATGAAGCAGTATTGAATACAGCGGAGGGCAGCTAACACACATCAAAGTAATTGATTTGGCGTACCCCAAAGTGGGTGATCCGGATGAAAGAATAATAATAATAATAATAATAATAATAATAATAATAATAATAATAATAATAATAATAATAATAATGCAATCAAACAAAGAGCTTTATGGTAGGTTTCAAAAAATCACTATTACAATGAAGAAGAGGAGACTGATGTTTTATGGGCACATCAGCAGGATGAAACCAGAAACAATAGCGAAAAGAGTGCTGACTTTCCAGGAAAACACAAATTACATGGCTCAAGGAAGTCCATCAGGATCTGATTAGACGTGGAATGAGCGCTGAAAAGGTACAAAATAGGGACACGTATGGGAGGAAGATAGCTGCTGCTGAGTTGAAAGACATCTCTGAAGAGAATCCAAGAGTAAGGAGGCGAGTGTTTTCGGAGGCGGAACGTCATAGATTTTTTTATTATTATTATTATTTTTTAACGTCCGACTCTTGTGCACACTTGGGCTAATGCAGACGATGGGAAGATTTATAGCGTATGAAAATGCCAAGCCCTGGCCGGGAATCGAACCCGGGTCCTCGGGGTGAAAGCCCAGTACGCTATCAACTAGGCCACCGAGGCGGCTGGAACGTGATAGAATGAGCCAGAAAATGAAGGAGTACTGACGTAGGAGGAAACAGGGGTTAACAAGGAAGAAAGTTGTGTAATTGTGGTCCATAGATGGCTGTATAAAATAAAATAAATAATAATAATATAATAAAAATAATAAATATAATATCCATTGTAGACCTATTATATTATTCAAGGTATCTTTATATCAAATTTCAAAACAATTGTTACACTTCTTATTGAAAATCAGAGGCCACGATCTTGAATAGGAAAAAATCTTACACATACATCGTACTGGCTTTACACAAGGTACGTTCGTACCAAATTTCCAAACAATTGTTACACTTCTTATTGAAAATCAGAGGCCACGATCTTGAATAGGAAAAAACCTTACACATACATCGTACTGGCTTTACACAAGGTACGTTCGTACCAAATTTCAAAACAATTGTTACACTTCTTATTGAAAATCAGAGGCCACGATCTTGAATAGGAAAAAATCTTACACATACATCGTACTGGCTTTACACAAGGTACGTTCGTACCAAATTTCCAAACAATTGTTACACTTCTTATTGAAAATCAGAGGCCACGATCTTGAATAGGAAAAAATCTTACACATACATCGTACTGGCTTTACACAAGGTACGTTCGTACCAAATTTCCAAACAATTGTTACACTTCTTATTGAAAATCAGAGGCCACGATCTTGAATAGGAAAAAATCTTACACATACATCGTACTGGCTTTACACAAGGTACGTTCGTACCAAATTTCAAAACAATTGTTACACTTCTTATTGAAAATCAGAGGCCACGATCTTGAATAGGAAAAAATCTTACACATACATCGTACTGGCTTTACACAAGGTACGTTCGTACCAAATTTCCAAACAATTGTTACACTTCTTATTGAAAATCAGAGGCCACGATCTTGAATAGGAAAAAACCTTACACATACATCGTACTGGCTTTCAAATTTCGTACCAAATTTCAAAACAATTAATTAAAGCATTTGACCGAAACTGCGTACACTCGTTATTTTATAATAACGAGGCCGATTTATATCAGAGGCCGCCATCTTGAAACGGGAAGTGAATGGGGTTAATCTTACATTTACTTTGCTCAGTATGTAAGATGCACAGCCAATTTTGTTCTGTTTAGTTTAGAGACATCAGCAAGTATGATTTAACTTCCGGAGTAAGAAGTTACACTTCAACGACAGGGTTTTTTTACTTCCATACTTTATGCCGGTTGGACTAAAGAGGACGTGGGATCAGTGTTAACGGTAAGCGAAAAGCAGCGGGCATAAATGCGGCTAGAATTGAGAACAGATTCGGGAGGGTTGTGTTCTGTATTTCAGAGAGAAATCAAAATAGTTGGCGTGCGAATAATCAAGGGAAGGAACAAAACACTTCATTCTCACGAACATTGGTGGAAGTTTAAATCCGCGAACCGTTTATAAACCTGCAGCATTTTAGTTTCTTTCAATTCACATCTAATCAGTTTTTTTACGAATTGACTACAATTAATTTAGTTATGAAGCTTAGCGAAATTCGAAAAAAATTTAATTGTAATGTAATAAAATGATTTTGTTTGTTACACACGCGCGCGCGCGCACACACACGCACATACAAAGTTAAATCAAACATTTTTAGTATTTATAAATATGCATACAGACCTTCTACATGTGATACCATGGAAAGTTTTAAACTTGTAATTATTACTTTTCACAAAATATAAACCACTGAATTAAACGGACTAAAAGTATAGCCACCATTTTAAAAAGCGTGCTCGATATCAGAGGATGAAGTCCTTGTAATTGGACTATCTGCCTCTACGAACGCTGCTAGCTGCAAGGGAAAGGAAAGATGTTTGAGTAAATATACAGTACTATTATCTACTTAAGTGTAGTTGAACACTGCCGCAAGACTCCAGCAGCAGCGAGCGTTCACGTATCTCTCATAAGGGTTATATTCAATGTCTAAACTATTTAAAATAAACTAGTCACTATGTCTGATAAAGTCTCTGTATATAAAACGTAATGCCCGACTGACCAACGTATAGCTAAAACTATAATAGCGACAGACTTGACATTTTGAGGATACATTCTTTCGTAACAAAGAGGCGAACTAAGTCATTTTTTTAACTAATTTTTAAAGGAAGCAATTCATTATTGAAAGTTCCTCTTTTCCTAATAAGAATTATTTATTTTCAAAAAAGTTGTTGAATAAAAACGTAATTGTTATAAATAATTATTACGTTCTAATGTTGGTAGTTATGGTAACAAAAGTATAATTTTCATGAAAGCTGTCGGTAAAAACAAATATCACAAAAGTTACATAATCTAATGTTGATTTCTATTATAACGGTTGAAATAACTAAATTTTACTTAAACAGATATATAACGCCGGTTGGTCCACGAAGTGGGGAAGACTTTACCCTAATTTAAAAATAAAATTATATAATACTTGACAACAATTTACCGATTTTGGGGCGGTTACATCAACCCCCCAAGTTCTCTTTGAGCACTTTTTAAAATATTTGAGAAAAATTTATCAAAATAGTTAAAATCGATTTTGAAGGTTTCTACGAAGCGCTTTTGGACCTATGTATACGTGAACCTTTTCCGTTATTTTTATGAAAGGTGACGCCTGGAAAGTAGGGCAGCGTTATTCAATACACTCTGTATATGTTTGACGCCCACTGATAACGTGTTCTAAATGTCAGGATCGGTGCACGTTTCCTGATCTCGGTCTTATAATGGATTAGCTCGTTTTCTATTGGAAGTTTTATTAGTAAATAATTTTCCGGCGGAGGCAGCTCAGGTGAGTAGCTGATGGGCTTAGCGATCCCACCGTCCTCTAGCTCATACTACTTTCACTCATCTATTCAACACACACGCGCACGCACACACACACACACACACACACACACACACACACACAGACAGACAGACGCACACACACACACACACACACACACATACACACAACACACACCATACACACAACACACACACACACACACACACACACACACACACACACACACACACACACACACACACACACACACACACACACACACACACACACACACACACACACACACACACACACACACACACACACACACACACACACACACACACACACACACCCAACATACACGCACACACACCCAACACACACACACACACACACACACACACACACACACACACACACACACACACACACACACACACACACACACACACACACACACACACACACACACACACACACACACACACACACACACACACACACACACACACACAGAGAGAGACTCACATTCACACAACACACACACACACACACATACGCACCACACACACACGCGCACCACACCACGCACGCACGCGCGCGCGCACACACAAGCACACCTATACTCTAGAGTGTAAATGGATCTAATGTCACCGGCTTAATAGTTTATCAAACCATCAGGAACCGCACTGAGATACCTGGTGACCTCCCAGTGTACCTGCATGCGTAGCTTATGGGCGGACATAGGTTCCTAGCTACTTGTGGAAACTTTTTATTTTTTAAGGCGAAAAGCACATTAAGGCTATTATCGCCTCCCTAAATGTAACTGTAAGAGTAAAGTGTTGAAGTCGTAAGTATAGTGTTGTAAGTGTAAGTGTGTGTTAGACTCGGGTAGCGCGAGGGACGTCTAAATCCTCTAAATAGGTGCAGCTAGTCTGCACCCTCTGCGGGGACAACGTGTGTAAAAAAGTAAAATAGAACGAGCGGGATCTCACCTCGCAACGAGCTGAGCAAGCGGAACACGACTTCTGTGTTAATAGTCAAAAAAAGGAAAGAAAATTAGCAGAACTAGCATCTCAATAACGAATTGGAAAGTCACCAATTAGAAGTGGGGAAGTCACCTTGAATCCTCTCCAAACACTTGGTTTTGTGAGAAGACTAGAAGACGCCATAACTGAGCACTTCAGGAATATACAAAGGTGCCACAATATATCTACAAAGTAAGCAATGCAAGCAGTATAACCTTAGAGATAAATAAATAGTGTAGTTTTTCCTTTTACAGTGGGATAATCTAATAAATGTAATTCTACAACAGAACGAAATACATAACAGCACTGATGAGCCGTATTGTCAATGGCTTAATTAAACAAATGTATTATCTAATTAACTTATTTATTACGTAACTGTTTACATATTTATTTACAATCCTAATAAAACTGTGCTCAAGTATTATCAGCATAGGCTATATTTACGACTATAGCATAAGATGATATTTTATAGAGTGCCGTCATTAAGTGACGCCTCAGTTCCATCACGCAGCCATTTTGTTGTCGCGAGATTAATGCCCGTCCGTCTGTCTTCGGAGAATCGTGTTACCAGACAGTTTCTATCTGCGACCCCAAATCCAAGGAAATATTTTCGAAAACTTATAGTGCAAACTTTCTTCAACATACATTATTCTTAAAAACATAACTTTTGATTATAGAATAGGTCCTGTAATGATTATTGTTTTTTCGTAGTCTTTCACTTTATTATTTATTTATAGTTATGGGAAGGCAAATAGGAGAAAATAAAAGAAATATAAAAATAACTGTTGCAAGCAGCTGGCTCGCTGACGAGATGGTTTCGTCACAATCTTGCCATCTTTAGTATCTTATTACGTTGAGCATTCCGGTCGGTTTTGTACCAACAATAAGGACCTGCGTTATTAAAACTACGTATATGGGGTACCTACAGGTTCACGCCTCATACGAGGTATGTTCAGTAACGAGAATTTTAATTTTTTGAACAAAATATTTATTCTTCTACATTGATGTTGTCACCTTCAAAATAGTCCCCATTGGAGATTACGCACTTGTTAGTTCTTTCAGCTTTTAATATCATCTACGGCCCTTTAAGGTTCTCTTTATTTTTGGAAATTGGTAAAAGTCACGCGCAGCCATGTCTGGCGAATATGGAGGCTGGGGCATTGTTACAGTACTGTTTTTGGCCAAAAATTCACGAACAAACAATGAAGCTGGTGCAATATCGTGGTGCAAAAGCCATGAATTGTTTTTCCACAGATTCAGGCGTTTTTTCGGATTGCTTCACGCAAACGGCGTTGTAGGTAGTACTCCTTATTGACCGTTTCACCTGGTGGCAGGAATTCATGATGCACTATGCCATTAATATCGAAAAACAAAGTGAGCATAAACTTCACATTCGACCGCACTTGTCGAGCCTTTTTCGGTCTTGGCGAGCCAGAATGCCTCCACTGGGATGATTGAGCCTTAGTTTCGACGTCATATCCGTAAACCTTTGTTTCGTCACCTGTTATAATACGTTTCAGTAATTCTGCATCGTCGTTGACTTCATTTAGTGACTCCTGAGCAACTTCCATTCGCCGCTGTTTTTGTTCAAAATTCAACAATTTTGGAACGAATTTTGCTGCCACGCGTTTCATACACAAAATATTGGAAACAATGTCATGCCATGATCCAATCGATATGCCAACATCATCAGCGACCTCTCTAATTGTGATTCGGCTATTGTTCATAACCATTTTTTTCACTTTTCCCACGTTTTCATCGGTTGTTGATGTGCTGGGGCGTCCAGGGCGTTCGTCATCTTCAACGTCTTCACGGCCTTCTTGGAAACGCTTATACCACTCATAAACTCATGCTTTACTCATAGCAGACTCACCATAGGCCTTTGTTAACATTTCACACACTTTGTTACACTTTATTCCAATTTTTACGCAAAATTTGATACAAATTCTCAGATCCATTTCTTTTAACAAACGAAAATCGCCGAGCTCATAAAAACACGTCTAACCTTAGTGGCTGTCGCAGAAAGTCAACAATAAAAACAGCTGAAAGTTTTATCATACTTCAAGGGCATGTATACCAACATAATAACAAAAAATGTTTGACAATCGGACTCTCCAAGCCCGCGAAATTTAAAAATTCTCGTTACTTTCTGAACACACCTCGTACGTTTCCATATTAAGGCTTCACAATAAAATAAAACCTATAAAATGTTTGTAAACAAAATTCCAGGTGCAATATAAATTGTTTCCGTGAGAGTGTAACACAATGAAGACATACGTGACAAATAATTGTGTATGCACCAAAACAGCTGATTGCTAGGAAAAATCATTATTGAAAGTAAATGTTTAAATTATGACTATATCCAAGGCTTAAATAATTATTGACCGAATCAGTTTTGAAAGTAGAATTGGTAAGACAATTTAGAACTGTTTTAATGTGTAAATGTTATTAAATAAAAGACTCTGTTTAAAGAACCAGTTAAATAAAGAGAACCTTAAAGGGCCGTCGTTTTACAGCCGTGGATGACATTAAAAGCGCATCGCTGAAAGAACTAAAGGCTATCTCAAAGATCGAGTTTGAGAAGTGTTTCGAGGATTGGAAGAAGCGCTGGGACAAGTGCGTAATCTCCAATGGGGACTAATTTGAAGGCGACAACATCAATGTAGTAGAATAAATAAATATTTTGTTCAAAAAATTAAAATTCTCGTTACTTTCTGAACACACCTCGTACATTTACTATATCTCACAGTATACTCGTATAAACAGATGCTATAACACTGTACATTGTTGTGTGTTATTAGTTTTTTCCGTTAACTGCGAGAGGTCCCATGGGCCCTCTAGTTTATATTATTAGGTATTCCAATTAGAAATTTTAAAAATTTTAAAGTCCGGCTTCGAGGTGTTGTCTGTCCTTCTTCTGTCTACCTACGTTATAAATTTCATATATACCATATTTGGATATACATTGCGCGCGTGCGAACACACAAACACACACACACTTTTATTGATATATTCAAATGTGTCAGTATGTTAGAATTCTAGTGTTTGCAATTTTGTATTTGATTCAAAACGTACAAAAATAGATTTTTGTTAGGGCCTACACAGAGAAATCTTCAACCGTTTCAAAATGGTGGCTGTTTTAAATCATTTGAAATTCATGAACTCTTGATCTTACAATTTTTTTAAAGTACCACTTTACCAATGTAAGCAGCGTTAAAAACTGCATTTTTTTTGCAAAGTCTGTTGAAATTATGAAATCGAATTTAACGGCGGTCAGGGTTCGTCTTTGTATTTTCAATGCCATTTTAAAGTTTTAATTAATTTACCTTCCCTAGCTTCGTCAATTCTACTTTCGTTGACGCGTTTCGGAGAACCTCCATCTTCAAAAACTGTATCTATGCTCCAACTATTACTATACTGTACTATACTCCAAACTATAACTATATCTATATAAAGTATAGATATAGTTTTTGAAGATGGAGGTTCTCCGAAACGCGTC
Organism: Callitettix versicolor; assembly: GCA_022606455.1. Lineage (NCBI taxonomy): Eukaryota > Metazoa > Arthropoda > Insecta > Hemiptera > Cercopidae > Callitettix > Callitettix versicolor. Next base: position 52,820,487 of record CM040191.1, read on the forward strand.
AACGAAAGTAGAATTGACGAAGCTATGGAAGGCAGATCATTATACTGAACATAGTGACAACAATCCTAGCAGAAGAGAAGAAAAATATAAAAAGAATTTTAATTAATTGCTAATGTATGCAGGTCTTAATGCTGTTTATGAAGGGAAGTCAGAGTTATTCGAAAATATGTCTTGGAAATTCCTTCCATCACGTCAGCGAGAC
>CM040191.1:52823188-52850688 GCA_022606455.1 Callitettix versicolor
ACATTTCAAGACACCAGGTCTGGGCCTTACTATGATGACCATTCTAATAGCTCACTACTTAATAAAACTTTGTGTAGTGATCTGATGGTGTAATCAGATTTTTAAAAATATATGCTGTTTATATTAAGGCAATCGCGGCACGCAGCTGTCTCGCTGACGTGATAGAAGCGATTTTTCAAAAGTATTTCTCCCTATCTTAACCGTTTTGAAATTCCGATTTCACCAGTCATAAGCAACATTAAAATCTGCACATTTTAAACTTGCTCGTCACACCGAAAATACAAAACATTGGAACAAAAACAAAAATTCTCAAAGGATTTTTAAAATTCAAAACGCTCACTCATGCGGTTTTTAACGCAGTTGAGAGTGGTTGTAATCGGATTTTCTAAAAAATAAAGACAAAAAAGTTACGTCATTTAAAGATTTAAACTGACCGCCATTTAGAAACTGTTGAAGGAATTTTGCTGGTTAACTAACTTGTCAAAACTGTTACCGTAATCATTTTTTTTTACCAAGCTTGAAACACAAGTTGAAACAAGTGTGTGAGTGTGTGTGTGTGTGTGTGTGTGTGTGTGTGTGTGTGTGTGTGTGTGTGTGGTGCGCGCGCGTATGTAAATAATTTGTATATAAATTTTAACGACCTCTCGAAAAGTGATCTAGGGGTTAGAATAGATGCTCAATTCAAGGTCCCGGGTATGGGTCTTACTATGATGGCACTGCAGTAGATCACTTTTCCAATAGAGATTCGTTAAAAATTGATGAAATAAATAAATCAATCAATCCGATCTTTCTATTCAACCAATTTCTTTGTAATGATACGTAGGTATTTATGCCCAAAAATGTCACCATATTGTGACATATTGTTCCATTGGCTTTCAGAGTCCCCCCCCATGTTAATATTACAGAGACGATTGCATTTGATCAGATGATCAATTATCCGATATAGTTCACTAGGTTCACCACAGAATGCAGCACTTACAACTGGTTTATTCCCATATGTTTACATTTATGTTAACCCAGTTTTTCCGTGGAGACTGTCGTAAGATGAGACTAAAAATATTGGGATATCGTTGCTTTTGTGAAATTTGCTTCAATCACGTTAGCGATACAGCTGCGTGCGCCGATTGAATTGCAACCAATACATTACTTTTGAAGTCACGACTATTTCTTATTGCGGGGTGTGAGTGTATGTTTTGCACGAAGAAAAAAATTCAGTTTGCCGTCACGGAACGCTCTAATTGAAGTGTTGAAGTGACTACTCTTGTCGCGGGGTGTGGGTGTATGTTTTGCACGGGAAAAAATTCAGTTTGCCGTCACGGAACGCTCTAATTGAAGTGTTGAAGTGACTACTCTTGTCGCGGAGTGTGGGTGTATGTTTTGCACGGGAAAGAATTCAGTTTGCCGTCACGGAACGCTCTAATTGAAGTGTTGAAGTGACTACTCTTGTCGCGGGGTGTGGGTGTATGTTTTGCACGGGAAAAAATTCAGTTTGCCGTCACGGAACGCTCTAATTGAAGTGTTGAAGTGACTACTCTTGTCGCGGGGTGTGGGTGTATGTTTTGCACGGGAAAGAATTCAGTTTGCCGTCACGGAACGCTCTAATTTTTGTTTAGTGATTAATAAAATGTATTTTCGAAGTGAAAACTTATATTTGACAAAACATTAACTTTCTAGTCACGCTTTAATCGGTAATGCATACCTCACAGCATATATTGTTCTTGTATATATCTAGACTGTAAGTGACTACTTCTAAACAGGTGATTTCGCACAATAGCTTCAATATCATTTCAAGTGAGGTTATGTTTATTGTTCTTGTTAATTTTAAAAATGTGTATTTTCTAAATTTGTGTAGTTAAATTATTTAATGTATATGACCTATACCAATTTTTCAATGCCAGAATCACAAATATTACATTTATTATTATACTTAGACAGTATAACTGTTAAAAGTAGGGTTATAAACTGATTAAAGTCCCTTATATAGCTAAAGATACTCAAATTCATAGTGTGTGACAGTTTCAGTTAATTTTTAAGTTGTGTACATACACTCATGCGAAATTTCATAGGAAAATAATTATCTAGAGTTGTGCTTTCCTGCGTGCATCTAATTTTTTATACAAATAATTAAATCATAATTGTGAAAAAGTATACAGTCAGACATGCCGAAAGAAGTAGTCACTTCTGTCGGCCAGTCTCGCACTGCCTGGGTTTTTTTTTAATGCGGCCTTCTTTCCATAGTTAAAATTCGAGTGATTGAAGATTGAATCCCGAACGTTTGTGCAGATGATATATGGCAGTGGCTGACCTTGACAGTTTCGCACGTGTACAACAGTTATGTTATAACACGACACGAGTTTACAGTTTGCAGTTTAGATGTCAAGAACAGAAATAAACTTAATTGTAGCGTGTAGGCCTTGCTATTCTCTGTCATAGGTTAACCCTGATTTTCAGATATAGTTGGCTACTTGTGTGGCTTAGCGTTGCTTCGTGCTGTCAACATTTTTTTTTTTTAACGTCCGACTATTGTGCACACTTGGGCTAATGCAGACGATGGGATGATTTATATCGTATGAAAATGCCAAGCCCTGGCCGGGAATCGAACCCGGGTCCTCGGGGTGAAAGCCCCAACATTCGGCGAAATTATAAAGACAGGCGAAATTTTGAAAGCTGTTTGTAAATCGATAGTGAGCATGAGTATTCCGAAAAAATCATTTTTGAGAAATTTAGCTATTATAGAACTTTGGCTGGTAAAAACAAACTCTTCTTCGTCGACAACGATAATAAGTTCAATAATAAATACTAGGGTGCCCTGCGAAATTTCGCACTATGGAAGTTTTAAGTAAACACAGCCTTTTGAATAACAGTAGTCACTGGGGTGAGGGCGGTAGTTGGAAGGGAAAGAAAATATGTTTAAAAAATAAATCGAAAAGCGATCTGTTTGAAATAATAATCACACATTTGTAGTACACATTTCAGTACAGATAATTGTTTGTTTTTTTTTAATAAACATTTTTACAGATCATAATCAATACCTCGTTGTAAACGATATTTGATGCAAGAATGTAATCTCCTTGTAGACCTACTTTTGTATGTTATTTTCTTTAATGGATACAAACATGTTCTTTTTATATTCTTCTTCTTTTCTGCTAGGATTATTGTCACTATGTTCAGTATAAAAATCTGCCTTCCCCAGCTTCGTCAATTCTACTTTCGTTAAATAGAAATACGTGTGTATTGTACACGTGTCGAATAGAGGAGGGGTACGAGGTGGAGCTAGAAAATTATAAATAGGACGGGCCATAATATTGGTGACCAGTATAGATATAATTTTTGAAGATGGAGGTTCTCCGAAACGCGTCAACGAAAATAGAATTGACGAAGCTAGGGAAGGCAGATTTTTATACTGAACATACAAACATGTTAGTTGATTTAGGTACCCTTGAAAAGGCTACATATATAGTCCGTGAGTAAAGGCGGTATTTGCTAAATACAATCCTGCTCTTTGAAGTGTTTGTCCCTGCGACTTATTTATAGCGGTAGCAAACGCAATTTTAATAGGTAACTGTCGTCTAGTCAATTGAAATGGCATGCTTGATAACCTCTAACTGTATTTTGACATTTAAATTGTACTTCGTATTTTATGATGTCCGTATTAACAATAGATAAATGCACGATGGAAGGATAAATCACAAATATATTTGTGTAAAAACAGTGTCCAAAACATATGTTTGGTATTCGAAACGCTTGTCCCGGCTTGTACGACGGGCAGGGATAGGGGACTGTCAGTAGGGCCACATAATCTATAAGTTTAAAGACTTTTAAGTAAATATTGAAATTTTTCTAAGCACGTTAGGCGAGAAAGTGGCATTTTTAATGGTATTGTCAATTCGTGATAAATAAGTTAGCTTCGTAAAATATAGAAAATATTGTGTTATTTGTGATGCCGCGCATGCGCATGATGCCATTTTGCCTTTGACAGTTAAAAATGTCTTTTATGTTAAAATTTTCCACAAACAGTAAGTTTTAGCGCAAAATCGTTTTGCAATATCAGAAGCCGGTTAAAAGATCTTTTAAATATACACATTTATGCCTGTACGAATAGTATGTGCTGAGAAAAGGTATGATTTAAGTTATAAATAGCGTAATTATGCTACATATCTCATCCATTACCACAAACATGTTTAGAGTGTTTACAGTTAAATATATTTTGCATATTGCGTATAAATACGTTCATTTATAAAAATTTAAGTTATTGATAAACGCCGTTATACTACATGTCCAGTTCCGACATGATAATTACTGGGGCATGAACAGTCGGATATATTGTACAATATTGATGTTTTGTGTTTGTATAGGCTATACAGTGGCGTAACTTATGCAAGGTAGGGACTAATCGGGGGGGGGGAGGGTCTGGAGCAACCTCCTCCAACATTAAAGAGGGGACGGGAGTTTGGTATTTTTAAGTGTGAAAAATGAAAATTCTGTGCCTTTGTAACAAATATAATTTAAAATAATATTATCTCTATTTATTTACTAGTAGTTCAAAGAACAATAGACCTACTATATCCCTCATTAATATACATAACGCTCCACGGCAGCGCTCGTAACCATTTCCGCTAATTTAACCGGTAACGGTAATACTTACGGAAAATGTTACTGGACTTTCTTTATTGTGAATTGTATGCTCTTTCTCTACGAAGCGGTCAAAATATTAATTAATCTTGCCGTTCGGCCAGTATTACAGGAAATAACCAAAAACTACACTCATCGTTCCGCCATTTTAAAACGGAAGTGAATGGAAAAAAACCTTATGCAAGGTCGTTCGGGTTTTATACAGGGTATCTTCGTACCAAATTTCAAATCATTCGTCGATGCATTCGACCAAAACTGCGTATATCGTTAAATCAGAGGCCGCCATCTTGAAACGTAAGTAAGTGAGGAAAAATCTTACGTCATTTGGGCTTTGTACAATATATCTTCATACCAAATTTCAAAACAATCGGTTTATGCTTTTGGCTAAAACTGCGTACATTTGTCATTTTGAATCAGTTTTTTTTTTTTTTTTTTTTTCGGCGAAAAACCGTTCAGGTTATCATCGCCGATTTTGAATCAGATGCCGCCATTTTGCAACAGAAGTAAATGGGGGGAAATCTTACAATACATCGTACAAGCTTTGTAGAAGTTACCTTCGTACCAAATTTCAAAACAATCGGTCAATGCGTTTGGTCAAAACTGCGTAAAATCATCAACGTTAAATCAGAGGTCGTCATCGTGAAACAGAAGTAAATAGGGAGGGGGGAATCGGTCAGTGCGTGTGTCTACTCTGTACTCTCGTTATTGTAAATCAGAGGTCGTCATCGTGAAACAGAAGTAAATAGGAGGGGGAATCGGTCAGTGCGTGTGTCTACTCTGTACTCTCGTTATTGTAAATCAGAGGTCGTCATCGTGAAACAGAAGTAAATAGGGAGGGGGGAATCGGTCAGTGCGTGTGTCTACTCTGTACTCTCGTTATTGTAAATCAGAGGTCGTCATCGTGAAACAGAAGTAAATAGGGAGGGGGGAATCGGTCAGTGCGTGTGTCTACTCTGTACTCTCGTTATTGTAAATCAGAGGTCGTCATCGTGAAACAGAAGTAAATAGGGAGGGGGGAATCGGTCAGTGCGTGTGTCTACTCTGTACTCTCGTTATTGTAAATCAGAGGTCGTCATCGTGAAACAGAAGTAAATAGGAGGGGGAATCGGTCAGTGCGTGTGTCTACTCTGTACTCTCGTTATTGTAAATCAGAGGTCGTCATCGTGAAACAGAAGTAAATAGGGAGGGGGGAATCGGTCAGTGCGTGTGTCTACTCTGTACTCTCGTTATTGTAAATCAGAGGTCGTCATCGTGAAACAGAAGTAAATAGGGAGGGGGGAATCGGTCAGTGCGTGTGTCTACTCTGTACTCTCGTTATTGTAAATCAGAGGCCGCCATTTTTAAACGAAAGTGAATTTGGAAAAGCTTTACACATACGTCTTTGGGGCTTTATACAAGATCATTTGGCTTTGTACCAAATTTTAAAACAATCGGACAATGTGTTTGATTAAAATTGGGTTCAGTCGTTAAATCTGAGGCCGCCATCTTGAAACGAAAGTGAATTAAAAGTAATCTTACGCATACTTCGTTCGGGGTTTGTACAAGGTACTTACCAAATTTCAAAATAATTGGTCTACGCGTTTGCCAAAACTGCGTAACAAACAAACCGAATGCCTAAAGGTCGAGTTGAAACAGACCTCTCTTCGCTTCGCCAGTTAGATGTAACATTAAAATTAACTGATATTATTACGTAGATAGGTCCAGCTGTTATTGAACCAGCAAAACACGTGCTGTTTTAAATACACCAGCGCTAATGTTTAAGGATGAGTACCAGACGTGATGACGTTTTATTTTTTATAAATCTGCTGTTTTTCATTCGATTTTTCTAACAGGCACTGTTGGATTTATAACAGAATGTGCTAAAAGAAATTATTCTTAATGCTTTTTCTGTAAACGCAATCGTGTTCGTTCTATTTCAGTTGTAAAAGTTTACATTTCCGCCATTTTGTCATCGCCTAAACATCATCGGAACTGAGTTACACAACCTAGTTCCGCTTGCTAACACCTAATCAATCACGCTAAAAATCCCCGTACTTCTCTCCCGGCTTTCTGCAATGTATACGCACGCTTCAATCTCTACTCATAACTGTCATCGCCTAGCAACATAGGAACTGAGTTATACAACCTAGTCCCCTTACTAACACTGAAAAAGATACACGCTAACATCCCCGAACTTCTCTCCCGGCTTTCTGCAATGTATACGCACGCTTCAATCTCTACTCATAACTGTCATCGCCTAGCAACATAGGAACTGAGTTATACAACCTAGTCCCCTTACTAACACTGAAAAAGATACACGCTAACATCCCCGTACTTCTCTCCCGGCTTTCTTCAATGTATACGCACGCTTCAATCTCTACTCATAACTGTCATCGCCTAGCAACATAGGAACTGAGTTATACAACCTAGTTCCTCTTACTAACACTGAAAAACATACACGCTAACATCCCCGTACTTCTCTCCCGGCTTTCTGCAATGTATACGCACGCTTCAATCTCTACTCATAACTGTCATCGCCTAGCAACATAGGAACTGAGTTATACAACCTAGTCCCCTTACTAACACTGAAAAAGATACACGCTAACATCCCCGTACTTCTCTCCGGCTTTCTGCAATGTATACGCACGCTTCAATCTCTACTCATAACTGTCATCGCCTAGCAACATAGGAACTGAGTTATACAACCTAGTCCCTTACTACTAACACTGAAAAAGATACACGCTAACATCCCCGTACTTCTCTCCCGGCTTTCTGCAATGTATACGCACGCTTCAATCTCTACTCATAACTGTCATCGCCTAGCAACATAGGAACTGAGTTATACAACCTAGTCCCTTACTTACTAACACTGAAAAAGATACACGCTAACATCCCCGTACTTCTCTCCCGGCTTTCTGCAATGTATACGCACGCTTCAATCTCTACTCATAACTGTCATCGCCTAGCAACATAGGAACTGAGTTATACAACCTAGTCCCTCTTACTAACACTGAAAAAGATACACGCTAACATCCCCGTACTTCTCTCCGGCTTTCTGCAATGTATACGCACGCTTCAATCTCTACTCATAACTGTCATCGCCTAGCAACATAGGAACTGAGTTATACAACCTAGTCCCTCTTACTAACACTGAAAAAGATACACGCTAACATCCCCGAACTTCTCTCCCGGCTTTCTGCAATGTATACGCACGCTTCAATCTCTACTCATAACTGTCATCGCCTAGCAACATAGGAACTGAGTTATACAACCTAGTTCCTCTTACTAACACTGAAAAAGATACACGCTAACATCCCCGAACTTCTCTCCCGGCTTTCTGCAATGTATACGCACGCTTCAATCTCTACTCATAACTGTCATCGCCTAGCAACATAGGAACTGAGTTATACAACCTAGTCCCCTTACTAACACTGAAAAAGATACACGCTAACATCCCCGTACTTCTCTCCCGGCTTTCTGCAATGTATACGCACGCTTCAATCTCTACTCATAACTGTCATCGCCTAGCAACATAGGAACTGAGTTATACAACCTAGTCCCCTTACTAACACTGAAAAAGATACACGCTAACATCCCCGTACTTCTCTCCCGGCTTTCTGCAATGTATACGCACGCTTCAATCTCTACTCATAACTGTCATCGCCTAGCAACATAGGAACTGAGTTATACAACCTAGTCCTCTTACTAACACTGAAAAACATACACGCTAACATCCCCGTACTTCTCTCCCGGCTTTCTGCAATGTATACGCACGCTTCAATCTCTACTCATAACTGTCATCGCCTAGCAACATAGGAACTGAGTTATACAACCTAGTTCCTCTTACTAACACTGAAAAAGATACACGCTAACATCCCCGAACTTCTCTCCCGGCTTTCTGCAATGTATACGCACGCTTCAATCTCTACTCATAACTGTCATCGCCTAGCAACATAGGAACTGAGTTATACAACCTAGTTCCTCTTACTAACACTGAAAAAGATACACGCTAACATCCCCGAACTTCTCTCCCGGCTTTCTGCAATGTATACGCACGCTTCAATCTCTACTCATAACTGTCATCGCCTAGCAACATAGGAACTGAGTTATACAACCTAGTCCCTTTACTAACACTGAAAAAGATACACGCTAACATCCCCGTACTTCTCTCCCGGCTTTCTGCAATGTATACGCACGCTTCAATCTCTACTCATAACTGTCATCGCCTAGCAACATAGGAACTGAGTTATACAACCTAGTCCCCTTACTAACACTGAAAAAGATACACGCTAACATCCCCGTACTTCTCTCCCGGCTTTCTGCAATGTATACGCACGCTTCAATCTCTACTCATAACTGTCATCGCCTAGCAACATAGGAACTGAGTTATACAACCTAGTCCCCTTACTAACACTGAAAAAGATACACGCTAACATCCCCGAACTTCTCTCCCGGCTTTCTGCAATGTATACGCACGCTTCAATCTCTACTCATAACTGTCATCGCCTAGCAACATAGGAACTGAGTTATACAACCTAGTCCCTTACTAACACTGAAAAAGATACACGCTAACATCCCCGTACTTCTCTCCCGGCTTTCTGCAATGTATACGCACGCTTCAATCTCTACTCATAACTGTCATCGCCTAGCAACATAGGAACTGAGTTATACAACCTAGTCCCCTTACTAACACTGAAAAAGATACACGCTAACATCCCCGTACTTCTCTCCCGGCTTTCTGCAATGTATACGCACGCTTCAATCTCTACTCATAACTGTCATCGCCTAGCAACATAGGAACTGAGTTATACAACCTAGTCCCCTTACTAACACTGAAAAAGATACACGCTAACATCCCCGTACTTCTCTCCCGGCTTTCTGCAATGTATACGCACGCTTCAATCTCTACTCATAACTGTCATCGCCTAGCAACATAGGAACTGAGTTATACAACCTAGTTCCTCTTACTAACACTGAAAAAGATACACGCTAACATCCCCGTACTTCTCTCCCGGCTTTCTGCAATGTATACGCACGCTTCAATCTCTACTCATAACTGTCATCGCCTAGCAACATAGGAACTGAGTTATACAACCTAGTCCCCTTACTAACACTGAAAAAGATACACGCTAACATCCCCGTACTTCTCTCCCGGCTTTCTGCAATGTATACGCACGCTTCAATCTCTACTCATAACTGTCATCGCCTAGCAACATAGGAACTGAGTTATACAACCTAGTCCCTAACACTGAAAAAGATACTAACACTGAAAAAATGATACACGCTAACATCCCCGAACTTCTCTCCCGGCTTTCTGCAATGTATACGCACGCTTCAATCTCTACTCATAACTGTCATCGCCTAGCAACATAGGAACTGAGTTATACAACCTAGTCCCCTTACTAACACTGAAAAAGATACACGCTAACATCCCCGTACTTCTCTCCCGGCTTTCTGCAATGTATACGCACGCTTCAATCTCTACTCATAACTGTCATCGCCTAGCAACATAGGAACTGAGTTATACAACCTAGTCCCCTTACTAACACTGAAAAAGATACACGCTAACATCCCCGTACTTCTCTCCCGGCTTTCTGCAATGTATACGCACGCTTCAATCTCTACTCATAACTGTCATCGCCTAGCAACATAGGAACTGAGTTATACAACCTAGTTCCTCTTACTAACACTGAAAAAGATACACGCTAACATCCCCGAACTTCTCTCCCGGCTTTCTGCAATGTATACGCACGCTTCAATCTCTACTCATAACTGTCATCGCCTAGCAACATAGGAACTGAGTTATACAACCTAGTCCCCTTACTAACACTGAAAAAGATACACGCTAACATCCCCGTACTTCTCTCCCGGCTTTCTGCAATGTATACGCACGCTTCAATCTCTACTCATAACTGTCATCGCCTAGCAACATAGGAACTGAGTTATACAACCTAGTCCCCTTACTAACACTGAAAAAGATACACGCTAACATCCCCGTACTTCTCTCCCGGCTTTCTGCAATGATACGCGCACGCTTCAATCTCTACTCATAACTGTCATCGCCTAGCAACATAGGAACTGAGTTATACAACCTAGTTCCTCTTACTAACACTGAAAAAGATACACGCTAACATCCCCGAACTTCTCTCCCGGCTTTCTGCAATGTATACGCACGCTTCAATCTCTACTCATAACTGTCATCGCCTAGCAACATAGGAACTGAGTTATACAACCTAGTCCCCTTACTAACACTGAAAAAGATACACGCTAACATCCCCGTACTTCTCTCCCGGCTTTCTGCAATGTATACGCACGCTTCAATCTCTACTCATAACTGTCATCGCCTAGCAACATAGGAACTGAGTTATACAACCTAGTTCCTCTTACTAACACTGAAAAAGATACACGCTAACATCCCCGTACTTCTCTCCCCGGCTTTCTGCAATGTATACGCACGCTTCAATCTCTACTCATAACTGTCATCGCCTAGCAACATAGGAACTGAGTTATACAACCTAGTCCCCTTACTAACACTGAAAAAGATACACGCTAACATCCCCGTACTTCTCTCCCGGCTTTCTGCAATGTATACGCACGCTTCAATCTCTACTCATAACTGTCATCGCCTAGCAACATAGGAACTGAGTTATACAACCTAGTTCCTCTTACTAACACTGAAAAACATACACGCTAACATCCCCGTACTTCTCTCCCGGCTTTCTGCAATGTATACGCACGCTTCAATCTCTACTCATAACTGTCATCGCCTAGCAACATAGGAACTGAGTTATACAACCTAGTCCCCTTACTAACACTGAAAAAGATACACGCTAACATCCCCGTACTTCTCCCGGCTTTCTGCAATGTATACGCACGCTTCAATCTCTACTCATAACTGTCATCGCCTAGCAACATAGGAACTGAGTTATACAACCTAGTCCCCTTACTAACACTGAAAAAGATACACGCTAACATCCCCGAACTTCTCTCCCGGCTTTCTGCAATGTATACGCACGCTTCAATCTCTACTCATAACTGTCATCGCCTAGCAACATAGGAACTGAGTTATACAACCTAGTTCCTCTTGCTAACACTGAAAAACATCCACGCTAACATCCCCGAACTTTTCTCCCGGCTTTCAAACAGCCTACGCCTGCGAAACCTACTTCACTCCAGTCAACCATTACATTTCTGCCCAGGCATTACTGCCGGCGCACCACCTTGCATCTACCATACACACTAGCTTCATTCTAATTGGTGCGTTTTTTCTCTAGTTTTAACAATGGAATTCCGAGAAATTATGGTTGCCGCCATAATTTCAAGTGTAAATACGGGTCGAAAATCGTTCGGCAGAACATCGAGAACCACTCACAACAACTACACGCAGCCTACCAATATCCGGAACGACTACACAAGCTCGGGAGGAAATAGGAGGAATCCGACCAAATCTAAACAAGAATTTCTTTCACCATTCTGAACCGGGAAAGTGCCTTGCCATCCCGTGGCCGACCTGGTAAACGCCCGGACTTCTATTTCTCCCGCAAACTAAAACAACTTCGAAACGGAGTAAGGTAACATTGTTCTTTCTTGTACAATAACGGGGCAAGTATTACACAAAATTGTATCTTAATACTTTCACTCCTTCTTGAAATATTAATACTTTTATAAAAAAAACTTAGGCAGTGCGAGACTGACCGACAGAGGTGACTACTTCTTTTGGTATGCCTGACTGTATACTTTTTCACTATTATGATTTAATTATTTTTACTAAAATTTAGATGCATGCAGGAAAGGGCAACTCTTGAAAATTATTTTCGTATTAAATTTCGCGTGTGTGTAATTACAAAACTTTAAAATTATCTGAAACTGCCATAAACTATGAATTTGAGTATCTTGGCTATATAAAGGACTTTAATAATTAATCAGTTTAATAACCCAACTTTTGACAGTTATACTGTCTAAGTATAATAATAAATATAATATTTGTGATTCTGGCATTCAAAAATTGGTATAGGTCATATACATTAAATAATTTGAGAAGGTGTAACAGCTTAGAGATTTATTAACTTAGAGATTCGTTTTTCCTTTGAAGGTACCGTGTTATAAGTTAGAGATCGACCTGTGTAATAAGATAGAGGTTCCGTACTGTGTATTAACATAGAGACTACAGTTCCGTCAAGTGTGTTGCACCGTGTGTATATGTTGCCGACGCTGCTTGCAGGCGCTTCAGTATCTTTTATCTAACAAGTAGAACTCGCTTAATTAAAGAAAGATATATTATTAAAATATAAAGTTGATTTGGATAGGTTTTGTTCTGAAAGGCTTATGTCCAGTGCTGTAAATATATTCTAGTTTACATATGTAGTATTAATAGTAATAATAATATAAAAACATTGTTTGAAGGCTGCTTTATTGAAACCTTATCCGAATTGAATTAAGAAAACAGCCCTAAATTAATGAATTAAATATGTATTAATGAATTCATATAAACTTACGATGTTTTTTTTCGATAAAACACAAATTTTGTAATTTTCTATACAGATAATTGTCAAAAATAAACATTAAAACATTTAGATATGTTGTTGACCATTAAGTCAAACTGTTTCTTTACTAATTACCATGAACTTGGTTTTGTTAATGTTTAATCCGTACAAGTGATTATTATTTTAAGGATTTTCTTGTTAAGTCCTTTTTACGAACAAAAGAAAATGTCTTATACTATCCTTCAGAATGGCAAAATGAAGTAATAATAAAATTTTAAAACATAATTTCTGAAGTATTTTATTATAGGACAATACTAGAAAAATGAAAAGATATGAAAATAAGAAATTATACAGTTTTTTTAAAGATCCAAACCGGATTTGTTGAAAAATATAATTAATAGCAAGAAATTTTGTGTTTCATTTCTGAACTGTTTGTTTTATTTTCTAACACAGACACTTAGCAACGTTTAAATAATATGAGAAAAATTCGCGGCACGTAGCTGTCTCGCTGACGTGATAGAACGAATTTCCAAAACAATTTTTCTTTATCTCACCCTTTTTGATATTCTGATTCTGCCATCGTAATCAGCATTAAAAGCTGCACCTACCAGCTGTTACAACTTTCAAATTACGTTAAAAATAATCTAACTAAGCAAGTTCTACTTGTTAGATAAGAGATACTGAAGTGCCTGCAAGCAGCGGCGTCGGCAACATATACACACGGTGCAACACACTTGGCGGAACTGTAGTATCTATGTTAATACACAATACGTAACCTCTATCTTATTACACAGGTCGATCTCTAACTTATAACACGGTACCGTCGAAGGAAAAACGAATCTCTAAGTTAATAAATCTCTAAGCTATTACACATTCCCAATAATTTAACTACACAAATTTACAAAATACACATTTTTAAAATTAAAAAGAACAATAAACAATAGAATTGAAATGATATTGAAGCTGTTGTGTTAAATCAGCTGTTTAGAATTAGTCACTTTCAGTCTAGATATATAGGCCTACAAGAACATGCTGTGAGGATGCGTTACGGAATTAAGCGTGACGCTAAAACAAATGTTTATACCCATGTTTTGTCAACCGCGACCATAAAAGTTTTCACTTCTAAAATACATTTTATTGTCCATTAAACAAAAACAAATTATAATGTTTGTAATAATAATGTTCACTGGAGTGCGCGTATGGATGTGCTCTAGCCTTGCCGCGCCGGCAAACTGAATTTTTCCCCGTGCAAAACGCACTCATACCCCGCGATAAGAAGTAGTCACTTCAAGAAACAAACAAAAAATAGCCGCCTCAGTGGTCTAGTGGATAGCGTACTGGGCTTTCACCCCGAGGACCCGGGTTCGATTCCCGGCGAGGGCTTGGCATTTTCATACGCTATAAATCATCCCATCGTCCCGGATAGCCATCCCAATAGCCGAAAGTTAGACACCAAAAAAAAAAAAAAAAAAACCAAGAAACAAACAGACGGTTAGTCGTGAAACGTTAAAAGAAAAAGTTTTTGGGATATACTGTGAGGTTAACGTTTTTTCAACATGTTTGCATGTTTTGAGTAATCTTATCGTAGATCCATTACGGGTTTTTTTAAACACCCTGTATAAGTATAAATTTATTAAACCAAGGAATGGCAAAAGTTGTATGAAGTAATCCACTAAAATTAATTTTTTCCATGGTATCTTTGTCCAGTGGGCATAGTCCCTTAGTTTCGTCCCCATTGCAGTAGCCTAAATGATGTAGATAAATGTAAGTTTTCTTTAATATTAGTTGTGTGTGATTTCAGTTTAGCAACAAAATCAGTAATATGTACAAATACAAACCAGCAATGAACACTGAATATATAAGTTTTCACTTCTGTCGGTGAAAATATCACCCGGTTTCCATATTTTTTAGAACTCTTTAAGGTTGAGAAACATCACTCTTTACTCCTTTTAGTAGTAAAAACGTATTAAACGTTTGTAAAAAAAAACCTTTTACTTTCTCACTATATTTATTAAATGTGCCTATATCTTGTTGCAGAGCATACTGTTAAGAAAGTCCGGCGTTCAAAATCAGCTGTTACAGTTCATTACAATACAACATTGGTGAGTTTGTGTAATTTTGTAACATAGCTATTGCTGTATTACGTAACTATATAGTGTAAAGGTTATACAAATCTGTATTTAGGTTTTGGAAGTTTTTTAACTGTTTACCTTCTTACCATACGAAGTACAAAGAAAATTTGGTGAACGTGAACGGAAGTGATCTTGAAATTTTGATGAATTTTTTAAGCTTAGCGGGTCCAAAAAAGTAGTTTTTTTATTAAAATGTCTGTCCATTAGTGTTTTACGCTAAAGATAGCCTATTTTGATGACATTTAACGTGTAGGTTTCGTTTTCCAATATCTCAGAACCATTTTTTTTTTTATTTTTAATAACAAGTTTTTACCTATTTTCGGATTAACATCGAATTTTCTCAAAATCGGGTCTAATGATTTTAATGAAATTTCGCTCAAATAATCCAAAAGTCACTAAGGTCTCGTTGCCAATATCTCAGTACTGTTTTTTTTAATTTTCAGAAACAATTTTGTATCCTTTTTTTGTTGGATTAAAAATCGGATTTTCTCAAAATCGGCTCTAACGATTTTAATAAAATTTCCCTCGAATACTCCATAAGTCACTAAGGTCGAATACTTCATAAGTCAACAATATCTTAGTACTGTTTTTCTAATTTTCAGAAACAAGATGTATCCTTTTTTTTGGATTAAAAATCGGATTTTCTCAAAATCGGCTCTAACGATTTTAATCAAATTTTCCTCGAATACTCCATAAGTCACTAAAGTCGAATACTTCATAAGTCAACAATATCTTAGTACTGTTTTTTTTTTAATTTTCAGAAACAAATTTGTATCCTTTTTTGTTGGATTAAAAACAGGATTTTTTCAAAATCGGCTTCAACGCTTTTAATCAAATTTCCCTCGAATATAATCCATAATTCATTATAGACCCGAAAATTCCGGTTCATAAATTATTAGAAAGCGAAAAATCGATTCATCAAAGCTTTCTCAAAATTTTAATGAATTAGAAATAAAATAAATTTTCGGTTCGGGATTAGGCTAAATAGAATAAAAACGAAAATAAATTCTGATTACAGTCGGGTCTGTTTCGTCTTCTTCGATTTAACTAGAGAAAGAACGCACCAATCAGAATGAAGCTAGTGTGTACAATACATGCGAGGTGGTGGTGCGACGGCAGTAATGCCTGGGCAGAAATGTATTAATGGTTGACGGGAGTGAAGTAGGTTTCGCAGGCGTAGGCTATTTGAAAGCCGGGATGTTGCGTGGATGTTTTTTAGTGTTAGTAAGCGGAACTAGGTTGTATAACTCAGTTGCTATGTTGTTAGGCGATGACAGTTATGAGTAGTGATTTAACTTTGTTTTCTTTTATTGCACATTTTATTTTATCTAAATTTAATGAACCATTTTTTGTCAAAGGGGCTGATTTTTTTTTGGCGTTAACTACTTTTTTCAGCCGGTTTTTTCAGGGAAATAATTTCATTTGAGAAAGTTCGTGTAATTTCTTCTGCGCTAGTTATTTACTTTGAAGACGGGAGATTTACATATCCGAAGCAAGGAAGAGACAAAGGTGTATTATTAACTACGAGGAATAAGCTTTTGTTCAAAAACGACGTTAATGATTTTGATTAAACATAAAGGAAAACCTAGATTTTGGCTTTACCCAAGGCAAACCGTTGGCACGGTGCCTAACGAGGGTTAAAACTTGGCGGCATCTGCATGCATTCTGAGGCGTGCTCATGAATATGCATTTTTTAAAATTACAACACATGCACCTGCATATATTGGCACGGAGTTGCACTAGAAATGTTTTTGCGTTTAGACGCCAAGCGATAGCAAATATGAAACACTTTTTTGTCAAAAAATCGATTAAAAATGAAATGGTAAAGTAAATGCTTTTTAAAAATTAAAGAAGACCCTAAAGTTAACTTGGGGAACGTATAAGAAAAAGTCGCTTTTCATAAAGTCGAAAATCAGACATTATAATACGGTCACAAGACCGGATATGACTTATGCCGCGGAAACGTTATTTAATCTAAGAAGTCGTAACAGAACAAAGGAGCTTCAAAAAGTGGAAAGGAAAATATTGAGAACCATTATCAACAAAAAACACATGGTAGAAGGAACATACAGACTGCTGCCAAGTTCAGCCATCTATCAGGATAATGAACATCTGTTAGATAATATTAGAAAGAGGAGACTGACTTTTTATGGACACCTAATAAGGCTACCAGAAGAAAGACTGACGAAGAAACTCCTAAATTACCAACTCAAGATGAAAGTAAAGAATGATTGGCTTAAGGAAGTGGAACATGACCTAAAAGAATTAGGGATAACGGAGGAACGTCTGAAAGAAGGAAGGGAAAAACCAATCCTTAGAAATAAAAACACTAGATTAAAATTTAAAGAAGGAACAAAAAAAGTTGTCTTTTACTCGAAGGAAGTTAGACTACAGAGATCTATAAGACTGGAAAAGTATTGGGAGAATCTCAAAAACCTAAAAGAACGAAAGTTGTAAGCCCAAAAGAACCAAAATTGTCTAAATGTGCTCCATTGAGGGATTAAAAAAAATGCTTTAAAGCACGTACTAAGGGTCCGTACGAGCGTTATTTCTTTTTTTTTTTTTTTTTTTTTTGCTTACACCTAAATCGTTGCTTACACTTATAAGCAAGGATGGATTAAAGGGGGAGACGAAGGGGCGACCACCCCTCCCGAGTAAAAATAAATAAAATAAAAAATGCAAAAGATCCTATTTGACTTACTTAAAGTGGAAATATCGCAGCTTCCAGTCAAGGATTCGTCTGAGGCCTCTGAGGGTTCCGAAACCCGTCACATTATCCCGATCTCAACTTTGTACATGCAGTTTTGTCCGTATGTACATATGTACGTTTGTGCACTTTGAAATGCTTGTACTGAGGATGAGAACGATTAAACGATTAGATTTTTTTATGTTGGTTCTCTCTTCTCTGCCTGCGTTAACTGCAACAGCAGAAAGATCTTTCTCGACTTTGATCAAAACTTGGTTGAAAAACTGTTGTGACGCTTAACTGGACTTGCTTAGGCTAATGAGGACGAGGGATCAGCGTTAACGTTAAGGGTAAAGCAACTGCAGTAAGTGCAACTGTATACAAAAAATTAGAGATAGATATATTGAGAAGATGGATAGTTATGTAAATGGAGCAATTACGCAAAAATTTTAAAAATTAGAAATCTAGGCAAATTAAGCGATTTTTTGTCTAAAATGGAGTTGATTTTTTACACTTATTTCAAGTCTCAAAAAAGCTTAATAATGCTAGTTTTTTAACGCGTTATTTCAAAAATTCTCATCCCCTAGCGGCCCTCTTTTAAATTGAATCATCCCACCAATCTCCCCCACCCACAAAATTGCACTAATCCGTCACTGCTTAAATGTTGCTTGCATCTAAGAGTTTTTTACACCTAAAACGTTGCTTACACTTAAAAGTTGCTTACGTCTAAAATACCCGTAAGTACTTGTGCTTTGATACTAACAAGACTAATACCAAATAAACTACATTATGGCAACTGAAACAGATGGTCAAACGATACATGGTTTCTAGACCCTTTGATGTCAAGATGACATTTGAGGGGAACTCTGGAGACATAGTATGACTTACAAATGGCTCAGAGACAAAGACAGGCACTGGTGCTGGGTATACCTACTACCTGAGCCCAATGGCACAGAAAGTTATTGCCCTGTAACAGTATGCAAGAATATTTCAAGCTGAGGTAATGGGAATTAGTGACTGCGTTCGGGAGAATTTGAAACGGCCTTGAAGAAGACCGTGTTCACATTTATACCGACAGTTACTACTAAATTAAGTGCAATAAATTGCTTAAAGGAAATGGTGTCACTACCACGAGGGTTTACCACCATCCCCACTTAACAGAAGAAGATCAAAGAAGAAGACAGACATCTACTATCCAACACCACCACTACCCCCACGAATCCAACACCATTTATACCGACAGCGATAAATTAATTGCAAGTCCTACAATTCGGTCTAAGCTGATCTGGGAGTGTCGCAGAACTTCAATGCTATGTCCCTCGCAAACCGGGTTACTCTTCACTGGTTCCGGGGCATAAGGCGGTTGAGTTTTTTTTTAACTTCCGACTATTGTACACACTAGGGCTAATGCAGACGATGGAATGATTTATAACGTATGAAAATGCCCAGCCCTGGCCGGGAATCGAACCCGGGTCCTCGGGGTGAAAGCCCAGTACGCTATCAACTAGGCCACCGAGGCGGCTATGGGTTGAAGCAGACTATTAATGCGGAAGCAGACCGACTAGCTGAACCGGAATCTGCATCTGAGTTTATCGGATGTGAAGCGGCTTTAGGGATGTCTGTTACTGCCCACTGAACTGGTGTGACTTTCATCAGTTAATAGGTGGATTAACAAGCAACACCAAGCAAGATGGAATAATCTTCATGGACATTCACATAGCAAGCGCTTCTTGGGTAAGGTTCCTTATGGAGGACTTATGGAGAGGGGAGACATCTTGGGCAGAGCACAATTCAGGAAAATCATGGGTCTCATTATGGGCACTATGGTCTGAGGGTGCAAATGATCAGGATAAGTACGTACCATTCTGAAACCGTGTGTATGTTATGAAGTACAGAGGAGCTTCAAAAAGTGGAAAGGAAAATATTGAGAACCATTATCAACAAAAAACACATGGTAGAAGGAACATACAGACTGCTGCCAAGTTCAGCCATCTATCAGGATAATGAACATCTGTTAGATAATATTAGAAAGAGGAGACTGGCTTTTTATGAACACCTAATAAGGCTACCAGAAGAAAGACTGACGAAGAAACTCCTGAATTACCAACTCAAGATGAAAGTAAAGAATGAGTGTCTTAAGGAAGTGGAACAGGACCTAAAAGAATTAGGGATAACGGTGGAACGTCTGAAAGAAGGAAGGGAAAAGCACTAACTGAAAGGGAAGCACTGGAAGAAGGAAGGGGAAAAAACACTAAGGATTAGTGTTTTTAATCCTTAGGAATAAAAACACTAGATTAAAATTTAAAGAAGGAACAAAAAGAGTTGCCTTTTACTCGGTGGAAGTTAGACTACAGAGATCTATAAGACTGAAAAAGTATTGGGAGAATCTCAAAAACCCAAAAGAACCAAAGTTGAAATCCCAAAAGAACCAAAATTGACTAAATGTGCTCCATTGAGGGCTAAAAAAAAGAGGAGGAAAATGCAGAACACGTAATTTATGATTGTTGTGAGTCTCTTGCTAGCAGGAGGCTAAGGGTTTTTTTACCTCCAGCAGGATGACCTAGTCAGTGGATTCTTTCAACTTACTAAGTGCACCAATCTGCTGAACTAGTACTTCAGAGGTTTAGTTGCACAATAATACTTCGATTGCAGTGCTTGAGGTTAAAATCTAATCTAATCTAAACTACAGTCCGGATCAGCTCACTTGCGTGACGTCTGCAATGCCGAATTCAGAACACATCGCGTGGAACACTAGTGGATTCCTGTGGTTTTGAATTTTGTTATGAACTCTCAAATACTGTATGTTTTAATTTTGAGGATAGAACCAAATAATTGTATGTCATATGCCCAAATTTGAGAAGTTTTGTAAATTGTTATTTTTTAATGTAAAGATATAATGGAATTATAGTTTAGAAGTCGATAGAGAAGTCTGAGTGTAGAATTATGTGATGGCTCCACGTTGCTCTGTTAAGGTGTAGGCTCAAATATTTCGCTTTATTACCTTGAAGAATTTGTGAGTTATTTAAATACACTGGAGGAATAATTTTTTTACGCTGAATAAAGATGACATGGTGTGATTTTGTGCATTTGTTTTTATCTCAAGTATTGAAGCCAGATTGTTAATATAATGATACGATATTGAAGATTGAATGTTACTTCTTCTGGTGTGTCACATGAAGAAAGAATTACTGTGCCATCTGCATAACTAGCGATGGTTGTGTTTTGTGCCGCTGGAAGGTCGGATGTGTAAACGTTATACAAAGTTGGTGTTAACGTGGAACCTTGTGGAACTCCGGCCTTTTTTTTGTATTCTTGAATTGGCTGTCTTGGAACAATTAAACGTATTTTGCTGGGCAACGAACTTGTCTAAGCTATTACCAAAATCGATTTTGTGCCAAGTACACACTCTCGCACTCGCACTCACTCACACACACACACACACACACACCACAAGCGCGCACCCATATACACGCCACACGCAAGTGCGCGCACACACACAGACACACCAATGCACACGCGCTCGCGCATGCACACATCTGAACATGTGAGCATTGGAGCATGAAAGCATATGAGCAAGTAAGAATTTTTTTTTTTTTTTTTTTTTTTTTGTGTTTAACGTCCGACTATTATGCACACTTGGGCTAATGCAGACGATGGGATGATTTATAGCGTATGAAAATGCCAAGCCCTCGCCAGGATTCGAACCCGGATCCTCGGGGTGAAAGCTTAGTACGCTATCCACTAGGCCACCGAGGCGGCTGTGTGAATGTTAGCATGTGACCAAGTGAGCTTGTGAAAATATGAACATGTGAGGATGTTAGTATATCAACATGTGAGCATGTCAGCATGTGAGTATGTGAGCATGTTCACACACACACACACACACACACACACACACACACACACACACACACACACACACACACACACACACACACACACACACACACACATGCACACGCGCTTACGCATACACACACCATGTGAAAATGTGAGCATTTGAGCATTGGAGCATGAAAGCTTATGAGCATGTGAGAATGTTAGCATGTGAGCGTGTGAAAATATGAGCATGTGAAGACATGAGCATGTGAGAATGTTAGTATGTCAGCATGTGAGCATGTTCACACATACACACACACAGGAGCTTAGGACTCCTGGCTTGGAGCCAGGCTAGACGGTCGCGAGCTATGCGCCCAAGGTTTGTGCGGTGCACCGCCGTGCGTTGCTGCGTGTCGTGAGTGGTTACCGAACAGTTTCTTACGACGCTGCATGCGTAGTGGCGGGCGAACCGCCAATGGAGCTGATGGCTGATGAAAGAGCGAGGCTCTACTGGCGCAGACGAAGTGCTGAGCCGCGGTGTATGACAATTACAGAGGAGCGAAATCGGACCCTGGAGACATGGCAGCGACAGTGGTACGAATCAATAAATGGACGATGGACATACCAACTTATAGGTAACATCCAGGATTGGTGCAACAGAGATCATGGGGAGGTGGATTTCTATCTCACACAGATTCTCTCTGGGCACGGTTGCTTCCGAGCTTACTTGTTCCGTTTTAGGCTGGAAACGGACTCGGCTTGTCCCCTCTGTCTTCCAGCAGTGGAGGAAGATGCGGAGCATGTGTTTTTCCGGTGTCGGAGATTCGACGAGGAAAGGATGAGGCTGCAAACATATCTGCGAGGCAGCATTTCACCGTAAAGTCTGATTGCGACTATGGTGGCTTCAGAGGCCAACTGGAGGGCCATTGCGGGATTCGTTGCAGTGGTTATGAAGATGTTGAGGGCTAAGGATCGAGAAAGGAGAGCCAACGCTGTAGAAGAGTAGGCGTTCAGCCAGTCCACCTTCCCATGAAGTAATGCCTGGCGGCGGTTCCGTGGGGAGGTTTACAGAAGAGGAATCCTTTTGGTGGTTTTTTTAGTGGGTAACAATATATCTTCACTTGAGTTTGAACTCAATTTGAATTCCACACTCTGGGGTAGTGCGTACCCTACCCCAGGTAGTCTATAAAATTTTTTCCACCTTTTTCGACATCGCAAAAACACACACACCAATACACACGCGCTCGCGCATACACACACCATGTGAACATGTGAGCATTTGAGCATTGGAGCATGAAAGCATATGAGCATGTGAGAATGTTAGCATGTAAGCAAGTGAGCATGTGACCATATGAGCATGTTCCCATGTGACTATTTGAAAATATCAGCATGTGAGGATATGAGCATGTGAGCATGTTCACACACACTCTCTCTCTCGCACTCATACACGCACGCGCACACACGCGCGTACACACACACACACACACACACACACACACACACACGTGCGCGCGCGCTCTCCCGCGTCAATATGAATAATATCGCATGTAAATGAGGTGATCATTTGGTCTGAGTCACACCATGATGGCAGATCCAATAGCTCACTTTTCAATAACAAATTGAACGTTAAGTTAGGCGTAAGCTCACGTTTGAAGAAAATGTTTAAATATTTTTAACTCTTCAACTCAGTCAGCGTAACAACTTACATTCAGACAACATTTACCCGAATTAAGTTACGTTTCTCAAATACGTAACGACTGTTTCTTCAGCGCTAACTCATGTGATAGGTTTTACTACTTAGGTTTTCATCAGTAAAGCACATTGCTAAGTTACTAGTGTAGCATTTCAGTAACGAAACCACTAGTAAATTAACTAGTAATATCAGGCCCTAAACAAGTAACCAGTACTTTAATGTATTATTGTTTTCGGAAACGCTATCTAGTAAATGTAATACTTGTGTTGTGTTGCAACAAGAATAACTGTTATTGTTATTTATTTGGACATTTGCCATCATTTGTGTACTGAAACAATACACAAAGTTTCGCAAGTACGGATCTGTTCTCGTTGTCTATCCTTACAACCGGTTTTTAGAACATTTGCTTAATGCTGCAGTAGGAAATATTACATTGTCATAACGGCTAATTGCATTTGGCACTCTGTTTCTAGAAAATATTTAATCAAAGCTTACCTAATCTCCGATTGACCTCTCTTTAACCTTAAAGAAAAAATGTGTTATTGTACCAAAAATAAGAATCATATGATGTTTTCTCTTCCTTTTTATTTATGACTACGATAATTTGTTCGAAAACACGACATAACCTAAAACTTATTATAGCTTACTAGCTGTGCAATGAAATCAGCTGATCGTTACGAATTAATTTAAAACAACTGATCTTTTACTCAGGGGTGCAGACTAGCTGCACCTATTGAGAGGATTTAGACGTCCCTCGCGGTACCCGAGTCTGACACACACTTACACTTATAACACTACACTTACGACTTTAACACTTTTCACTCACACTTACATTTAGGGAGAAGATAATAGCCTCAATGTGCTTTTCGCCTTAAAATAACAATAATAATAAAAAATATAAAAAAATAACTGCCAGTAGAAAAATTAAATTAACGATTCATTTCATCGGTCAAACGTAGTGAATTTCGTAGTGTAATGGTTATCACCTCACACGTGCAAGGTCCACGGTTCGTTCCCGGGCGGAAATACGGGAAGTTTTAATTACAATTAATTTAATGAGACTTGACACGCGCAAAATATACTGTTATATATCAATATAAATTTGTGTACTCACAACACAGGATTTTTTTTTAAGACGAAAAGCACATTGAGGCTATTATCGCCTCCCTAAATGTAAGTGTGAGTGTTAAGTGTAGTGTTGTAAGTGTAAATGTTAAGACTAGGGTACCGCGAGAGACGTCTAAATCCTCTCAATAGGTGCAGCTTGTCTGCACCCCTGCGTGGATTCTACATTTGAACATAGAATAGATACAGTAATAATTTATATATTACTTTCAACAATGTTTTTTTAGCAATTTGTTTTGGTACAAACATAATCAATTATTTATGTCACCTAAGCCTGTATTGTGCTGCGCTCTCACAGAGACACTTTGTACTGCTCCTGGAATTTTGTTTTCAAACTATTTATCGGCTTTAAGTTGTTTTTATTTTCTATATATATAACTGGACACGAAGGATGTTATATATAAGTATGTATATGGTTACGGGTTATGGAGGACAGCTGACGGTGGGTGGCTTTGATGAGGTCCAGCTTTTACAAGGACCGTAGTACCAACAAAGAAGAATAGTAATCCTGAAAACTAGTCCTATTTGCTCAATTTATTTGTAAACTAAAACACAACCTACTTCACTGCCATTTAGTGTTGCTAATTGGCGATTCGCGGGTAATCATGAGGGTAATGAAAGAAAATATGGTAATGGCGGGTATTTTGGCTCACTGAGATATAAAAAAATTAGGATTATGACCTATTCTTCCCGTCAGTGGTCTATCCACTCACCTCGTAAACTCTACCGTGGTTTCAAAACTCTATCGTTTCGTCTTCAGGCCGTGATACAAAATGTTAAATCCCTCTGTCGAGGTCGTCACAAAGTCAAACAATACATTAAAAACATACATCACAAACCCTGAGTATAATTGTATAATTGTTATACAATTAAAATATTGAGTCCGGAATGTAACGACATACGAGTCGCGCGTGTCGTTTGGCCAAACCAAATTTCATCGTACGTATTTTAATCGTATAATTGTGCTCAGTGTTTATGACGTATGTTTTTAATGTTTTGTTTGACTTTGTGACGACCTCGACAGAGGGATTTAACATTTTATATCACGGCCTGAAGCGAAACGATAGAGTTTCGAAACCGCGGTAGCCTTTACGAGGTGAGTGGATAGACCACTGACGGGAAGAATGTGTCATAATCCTAATTACTTAAATATGTGGTCCGGTGGCTATGTTGCAATAATGAAAAATACAAAAATTATCTAAAAAAGTTACTTTATTCGCATTTCTCTTTTGACTCCATTATAAATGTTGACATTTTGCATACTCTGTAGCTCATTTTGTATTCAGGGTAATCTTTACATGTCATCCATGCTCGCTCGGTTCGATTTTTCTTTTCCTCAGTTAACCGAAGTGGCCAAAGCATCTGTCAGTCTGCTGCGTCACTCAGCTGCGCACCTAAAGGTTCTTAGTTCGAGCCGCAGTTGCTCCCGTTACTTTTCCCTTACCGTTAACACTGATCCCTCTTCTAACTGAAAAACGTCTGGACGTTAAGCAAAAAAAAAACATTTTTAGATTGATTTTATTTTTGAAAATATTTTTTACTGCTTGTTTTCATGCATAGCGTAGGTTTTAAAGCAAATAGCCGTTGGAACACGTATCCTTGAGACTAAATAAATTACTAGAATTTACTATGATAATTAGAAAAAAATACAGTTTTTTAAATCAAATTTCAACAAAATTCATTTTTTAATGATTGGGAAAGTTTGGTGGTCAAGGGTTGCTATTGAGAAATTTTAAGTCTCGTACAGACCAACAACATTGTTAAGGACCGCGAACAATCTCTTTTGGCTTTAATGATATATCGGTAATTGAACTGAGTAAAGAAACAATTTTGGGGTAAGGGTGGGTGTGAAGGTTCCTCCTCCTCTATAGTGTGTACACAAACATTATTGACTTAATAATGTTATTAAGTTAATGTTATTATTAAGTTAATTAATAATGTTATTGACTTAATAATAATCAACACAATAATTTGTTGATAATTGTGGGTAATTTTATGTCTGGCTGTGGGTAATTATTACTTTTTAGATTGGCTACACTGCTGCAATTGGTCCAAGAGACTTCAAAATGTCACCTAAAGCAAATACAGCAGAGTCATTTATACAGCAAGTGTGGATGCCTGCCTGAAAGAGTTGATGCTGCAACCCGCTGTACAACAACCGCTACTTGGTTGCCTATAGCTGGTTTTACAGGTGGGATACTGCACGATGTTAGTAGTCTTAAAATAATATTGCCATTTCAAAGTTTACTGTTGCAATTTCTTGAATCTTTACGAGCTTCCGTGGGAAGATAAGGTATTGGAGCGGCCATTATGGTACAACCCAGTTCCTGACCTCGTACAAATTTTGAGGTAGTTAAAATATCTTGTAGAAACAGTAATTCTAGTCCGATTTGATTTTTTTTTTTGTTGCGTTTAACGTCCGACTATTGTGCACACTTGGGCTAATGCAGACGATGGGATGATTTATAGCGTATGAAAATGCCAAGCCTTGGACGGGAATCGAACCCGGGTCCTCGAGGTGAAAGCCCAACTAGGCCACCGAGGCGGCTTCCGATTTGATTAAAATTTGCACATATATCGATACTGGTAATTATTAAAGACCAGTTAAATGTCAAACAAAATCCGTTCAAATGTTTCAAAATGGCTGACGAAAAACTTAAAAGCCCTTACATCATACACTATTTAATAATCAGTCACGTTAAGATCTACTTAAATTAACGTTTTCAGTTTTCATTGAAAACAAAATTTGAATGTTTAGTTTAATTTGAAAATATTAAATATTAATTTAAATGTGTACAGATTTCAATACTGATTTCGATGGTAAAATAGTGTTTACAAAAAATTGTAAGCTAAAATTGCTTACAGTACTTCATTTTCGTATTTTTATTGTAACGTTTCAATATGGTGGTAATTTAAAATGTTTAAAGATCAAAACACTTTTACGCTTTTTT
>CM040191.1:52855688-52865688 GCA_022606455.1 Callitettix versicolor
TTTCCATTATAAAATCGAATTTTCTCAAAATCCGTTTAATTATTTTGATCAACCTTTTACTCAAGAATAGTGCTTTAGTATTCAAACAAATACATAGGTCATTATATTTCCGAAAATTCAGGTTCGAGGCTATAGAAACAGACCTTGGCAATCGGTGTAGTTTATCATAATTAGGTCATTAAATGTTATTATAGTCTAGTAAACGAAGCAGGAAGAAGGCCTGAACACATAAAAAACAAGGGTTTTCCGATTTGTATGTAACATTTTGTAAAATATTCTTGAAGTGTTTGTAAACTTTGCTGACCCTTGTCTGTCGTTCTGACCTTTTAGTGGAGAGTGGGGGGGGGGTAAAAGTGGAGAGATTGGGTTTTTTTACAAAGATAGATTTTGTTCTTATTAAAATTACAGCTAATTACATTACCTTTCATTTGGTCTTTTTGTTTTTGCTGTTGTGCCATTATTAACGAAGATATGACGCTTTCAAAGTTGATAGTGAACAAAACTCAAATTTTCTTAAAAACGATCTTTGAATTACCGAATTTCGTATGTTCCGATTATGTTTAACATCCGAATAACAATATACAATGAGCATCCATCCTGCCGTTCAGAATAGTTTCATTTATCCTGCACTCAAATTTATTTTTGTTATACAGTACATCAGCTTGGAAGATTTTGTTACCTAACAGAATCATTTCAACCGTGTATAAAAATGGCGGCCAGTATAAATCTTAAAAACATCATATCTTCTTAATATTACGCAGCAAGAACTGTTCAACAGTTTCAAATCTTACGAGGGTTGATCAAATATAAACGAGACTGACTTTCTAAAAACTTTTCCGTTGGACATTGAACTCTAAAGGGTGGGGTTTCAGGTAGCCTGGGAGGTTTGGGACGGGCGTAGACGGGCAACATTTCCGTTCGGACCCTTCAGTATAAAACTATACAATGAGTGAGAGTGAAGTGCACGTTTCCGTGGAGCAGAGAATTATTATTAAGTTTTTGGCCAAGGAGGGGGTCAATCCGACTGAAATCTTTCGTAGATTGACGGCTCAATACGGGGACAGGACCCTGTCAAGGGCTCGCGTTTTTGCTTGGCACAAGGAATTCGCCGAAGGACGGGAAGCAGTAGAAAACCTCAGCCATGATAATCGCCCGACCACTTCCGTCACGGACGAAAACATTGATGCTGTTCGGAAGCTCCTGGACGAAGACAGACGTATATCGCTGCGATTTATTGCAGATGAACTCCAGTTGAGCTATGGTAGCGTTCAAAAAATCGTTACATCAAACCTGGAACTCAGCAAAGTATCTGCAAGGTGGGTTCCACGAATTTTGACCGACGTTCACAAACGTCGCTGGAGATTTGCCAGCGACTATTGACCCAATTTGAACGAGATGGTGAGGCATTATTAAACCGGATTGTCACCTGTGACGAAACATGGGTTCACCATTACACTCCCGAGTCGAAACAGGCAAGTATGGAGTGGCGGAAGAGGGGAGAGAGGGCGCCTCTGAAGGCCAAATCACGATCGTCGGCCGGGAAGGTAATGGCCACTGTATTTTTCGACAATCAAGGCGCCTTTCACGTCGATTTCCTCCATCAACGACGCACAATAAATGCACAATATTATTGCGATGTTTTAGAGGCCGCAAAACAGTCTTTTCGTAGGAAAAGGAAATCTAAACCGGCGAGAAACGTCATTCTTCTTCACGATAATGCCCGACCACATTCGGCGAACGCTACGAGGCTTAAACTCGATCAAATTGGCTGGGAACCAATGGAACATCCCCCATACAGTCCAGACTTATCACCCTGCGACTATCACCTGTTTGGGCCACTCAAAGAGGCGCTTGGAGGCCAGCGTTTCGAAGACGATTCTGCGGTGGAGACCTTCGTGCTCCAATGGCTCAATGAACGCCAGAGAACTTTTTACGAAGATGGAATTAAAAAACTTCCAATCCTGTGGGAAAAATGTGTTACTCGTGCGGGAGACTATGTAGAAAAATAAGTTGTATCAAGAATAATTTGTAAGTAAGCAATAATTTTTTTTAAAAAATCAGTCTCGTTTATATTTGATCAACCCTCTTATATTATAACTTTTTTGAAGTGACTACTTCCTATCGCCAGGTATGGGTGTAAGTTTTGCACAGGAAAAAAATTCACTTCACCGTCACTGAACGCTCTAACACATCCATACGCGCACTCTAGTGACGTGCTTTGTGTAGTGATTAATAAAACGTATATTTGAAGTGAAAACTTGTATGGTCGCGGTTGACAAAACGTGGGTATAAACAATTGCTTTCGCGTCATGCTATAATCCGTAATGCATATATTGTTCTTGTATATATCTAGACTGGAAGTGACTACTTCTAAACAGCTGATTTCGCACAATAGCTTCAATATCATTACAACTGAGGTTATGTTATTGTTGTTGTTAATTTTAAAAATGTATATTTTCTAAATTTGTGTAGTTAAATTACTTAATGTAGACTATAAGATCAATACCAATTTTTGAATGCCAGAATCACAAATATTATAATTATTATTATACTTATAACTGTCAAAAGTAGGGTTATAAACTGATTAATTATTAAAGTCCCTTATATAGCCTAAGATGCTTAAATTCATAGTCTGTGACAGTTTCAGTTAATTTTTAATTTGTGTACCTACACACACGCGAAATTTAATACGAAAATAATTTTCAAAAGTTATCATATCCTGCTTGCATGTAAATTTGTATAAAAATAATTAAATCATAATAGTGAAAAAGTAAACAGTCAGGCATACCAAAAGATTTTTTGAGAAGTAGTCACTTCTGTCGGTCAGTCCCGCACTGCCTAAGTTTTTACTATAATTAGCGTTAAAAAAATACATAAATTCTCAAATTCCACAGAAAATAGCGAAAAAATATATCGTCGGCTTAAGTTCATTTTCGTATTTTCAGTGCTTATATTATAAGCACATTTTAATGCGAATTTTAATAAGGAAATTAAAATTTGAAAACAGTGTAAAATAAAATATTTTTGGATTTCGTTTCCATTACGTCTGCGAGTAATTTGTGCTATGCGTTCGTGTTCTGTTTTATTTACAAAGTATCTTAGGAAATTATTATTTTTCGAAAGTTCAATTTATTGATTTCAAATTTAAAGTTCGTTACGATATATTATCGCAGGCTGTGTTGTTTCAAATTTAAGGTGTTGGCTATCGGGCAACGCTAAACCAGACAAAGGCGGTTCGGCAAGTGGTGATGATGTAAAGTATAAACAAACCTTTTGATCCCAAGCTCAAGACAAGTCCCACTTCCCGGAAGTGTCAATTACGCGAGTGACAGTGGCTGGGCGAAAGTCAAGTGTGAGAATATCTGCACAGCAACACTACAACTTGCTGTTCGCCACGTGACGTCATCGGGCATCAAAGCGCAGATGTCCCGCTGACGTGATAGAAGCGAATTTTCAAAAGTCTATATGTCACCCTTTTTGAAATTCTGATTTCACCGTCATAATCAGCTTTAAAATCTGCGTATGCTAGCATTTTAAACATTCAAATTACGCTGCAAATATAAAAGTGACCCCTGACCGCCGTCAAAAAAAGTTTCTTAATTTCAACGGATTTTGAAAAATCAAAAGTTAATTTACGCATTGTTTTTAATTAACGAAGCTGACCGATGGAGAATCAGCTTTTCAATAAAAATTAGGCGTTTTTAAAGATCTGAAATGGCGCAATTTTGGAACTATTCAACTTGTCTGTTGCTTAACAATTCTGTTGGGTAATGAACTTGTCCAAGCTATTACCATAATCGATTTTTGCGCCAAGTTTGAATCCAATCGGACAGAAATTGCGAATGTGAGCGTAGTAAAACACACTCGCGCGCTCGCGCGCGCGCACACACACACACACACACACACACACACACACACACACACACACACATATATATATATATATATATATATATATATATATATATATATATATATATATTACGTCTTTGTGTGTGTAATTCATAAAATTTCATCGTATGAATTGGAAACGATTATATATACACACACAAACTGCCTCGGTGGCCTAGTTGATAGCGTACTGGGCTTTCACCCCGAGGACCCGGGTTCGATTCCCGGCCAGGGCTTGGCATTTTCATACGCTATCCCATCGTCTTCATTAGCCCAAGTGTGCACAATAGAAATATATATATATATATATATATATATATATATATATATATATATATATATTATTATTATTATTATTATTTGCGCATAGACCCTGTTGGATCACGCAAAGCACTCCGACTCATGTCTTGTTCCTTCTAATCCTCCACACCTCCCTCATCCTGGCCCCATGGATCCTCTTCCGCTCCTCCGTCCATTTTACCCCTGCTCTCTTTGGGATTTCATTCTCTGGGACCTTCCAACCGAGCATCTTTCTCCTGTATGCGCGCCTGTCTTCAACATCTGTTGAGTCTATTCCTGCGTCATGTAGGTCTACTCTGACATGTGCGATCCACGACGTTGTTGATTTGACACCTTGTATATACTTAAGGATTCTGTTGGCAAGTCTCGTTGTTGGGAGTCTACTGATGTGTCCGTAGAACCGAAGCCTCCTTCTTCTGATATCTGCTGCCAGGTTCGATATCTTCTCTGTGGTCTTCCGGGAGTGCAACCTGTATCCATCTTCTGTTAATCTCGGGCCAAGGATCTTCCTCAAGATTTTGCGTTCTTCCTTCAAAATACCCTCCATGGTAGCTTTTGTGTGGAGTGCTAGCGTCTCGCTTGCATATAATATATATATATATATATATATATATATATATATATATATATACGCACACGCAGGCGCGCACGCTCACACAGAACCTCCACTTTGGGAAAAGCCAACGGTAGTAGGGGTTACTGTAGCTTACTGTAACCAGTGAAAACGGAATCTACGTGTCTGTTGTGTGTTCGTTTGTTACACAATTTCGGCCAAACGCACTAACTGATTATTTTGAAATTTGGTACAAAAGTGTAAGGCCAGAACGAAACATGTAAGATTTTTCCCCATTCTCTTCCGTTTCAAGATGGCGGCCTTTGATTTAGCGATTACGAGTGAAGTAGCTCAGGTAGTACTAAAAATCCGGGTTAGTTGCAATAACGAAGCTAAAATTTACACACACTCGCACACGCGCGCGCGCGCGAGTGCTAACTTAAGTAAGTTCGTTCCCCATCAAAATTCGTTCATGGCGATCACTGACGATCTTTAATCTTTAAAAAAGTGCATTACCGATTTTAGTCTGAACCTATTTCAGATTATGCTTTTACCGTAGTATAATCAGCTGTTGTAATTTCATAAATTAGAAATTTTATTGTTTAAATTTCATTAAAAATTCAACAATAAACTATTCAGTTTAATTTCGTGTTTTCAAAAAAGTGTTCAATATCCTTTTTATAGATGTTAACTAGCAGTTAATAATTATGACATTTTGCTAATTATAATCACCAAGCGGAAGCACTGAAATTCGAAAGTCATTTTCGTTATTATTCACCGGAAACAAACGAGTTTTCCGCACATCCTTTCTCTATTTCCTTGTTCCGATGCAGACTGTTTCGCCGACGATATCGGTTCACTGTGTTGTCTTACTTGATGGAGGCTGTTATTCACACACCAAAGATAAAATATTTCTTAATTGCCGAAATGATCGTGTTTAATTTCACTAATAAATGTAAACTGTTTTGTGTTTGAAATTTAAATAACTGGAAGTTGTCTTTAGATTCTGTGGATCTTGTCGGCCATATTGATTTTTTTTTTAACGTCCAATTATTGTGCACACTGGGACTAATGCAGACGATGGATGATTTATAGCGTATGAAAATGCCAAACCCTGGCCTGGCCGGGAATTGAACCCGGGTCCTCGGGGTGAAAGCCCAGTACGCTATCAACTACGCCACCGAGGTGGCTGATAGCCTAGGGTTTTTGTTTTTCAGGACCCTAGGGAACTTTAGCAAGATGAGCTAGTCAGTGGATTGTCGGACTTTACTAAACCTGTACATTAAACCTGACGTGCTCGCTTCTGATTACCTCCTTTCAAACTTTCTCTTCAATGGTCATCCCTCCTGTTAATTTTTGATTTTTTTTAGATTTTAAACGTAATGAACAGATATCGTCTTAAGCAGATATTACGTTTAAAAATCTAAAAATTTTCAAAAATTAACAAGAGGGACGACCGTTGAAGAGAAAGTTTGAAAGGAGACAATCAGAAGCTAGCGAAAACGTATGATTTTGAAGAGCCAATCAGAAGCGAGCAAGTCAGGTTTAATGTACACGTGTTGAATAGAGGAGGGGTACGAGGTGGAGATAGAAAATTATAAATAGGACGGGCCATAATATTGGTGACCAGTATAGATATAGTTTTTGAAGATGGAGGTTCTCCGAAACGCGTCAACGAAAGTAGAATTGACGAAGCTAGGGAAGGCAGATCATTATACTGAACATAGTAAAAATTTCCATCCAGATGAAATAATGCTAGCTGTAAAGCCTACCTTCAGGGACCTAAACGAAAATAATTTATTGAGTAAATGTCTTTGACTAAACTCAGAACCCAAACAAGTCCGTAAAAGAAATTAGTTGGGCTAGACTACCAAAGACTTTATTTCTTGGTCTCAAAACATTAAAACTTGGTGTTGCTGAAGTTGTGGCTTCTATAAATGATGGCGCTATTGTGAAATACTATGTTCTTGAAGCCCTGGGACTAAAAGCAGGAAAAAAATTTATAAGCGTTTGATAAAGAAAGGATACACCGTGCAGACAAAGACATTGATGAACTGAACAAAAAATTCAACAGAAGTAAGCGAACAACTAAAAAAAGCTTGAGGAAGAAACTGACATTAAAACAAGGCCTTCATATGCATACTGAATACAGTAGCGTAACTCTTTTTGGGGAATTGAATGTTAGATTAGGTTAAAAATTATGTTAGGTTTAGGTTAGTTTAAAGATTTAATTATTCAAGATTATCAGTTCCTTCAGTTAATTTCATCTCTAATCAATTAAAAAAAAACTTGTAAAGTGTTGATTCAGAAATAACGCCGATTTTTAAGTGTTGAATAGAGTACTCCATATGCATGAAATGCAATATATTTCAACATCAGTACAAACGATACATGTTGCCATTACGCGTGAAAAATTACACCTGACATATGTCCTTCATGACTTGCTCTGCATGACGTAACTAGATCAATGAAATTTGTCATATGGTAACCTTCAGACAGGTGTTCTCCTCGACTTGTGCGAAGACATTGCGAATCTCTTCCTTCAGTTGTGTACTGTGGTTTTAAATAACTCAAAAAGTAGAAATCACGTGACCTTCTTGTGACTCGGATCAGAAATTTATCAACTAGGCCACCGAGGCGGCTCCTGAACACAATGTAACGAACCGTTGTTGTAAAATTACGGTAATTTTCATTTTCACAGAAGCATTTTTTCTACTAAAGCGATTTATACGTTTCTATGGCTTTCGAACGAATTACATTTGAACAATTTTACAAATATAAAACAATATATACAAACGATATAAAACAATTTTACAAAAATAAAATCGTTAAAACTGGACATAATATTGTCGAAAGGTTTTTTAACAAAAAAAGTTTTAAAAGCTCGGAGATCAGATCAAACAGTATCTCAAGATAGATTTTTTTCACTGTCACTAGACTTTCTTTATATTCAGTAAAAACATAACTGTAGTATTTCAGTGTGAATTTCCGAGTTGAAGTCGCCGATCAACTAACCATACGTACTGCATTCAAAGCGTCTGCGCAGACCGACAGATGGGCAAAGTTCTTAAAGCAAAACGAACGTATCCAACTTTCTAAACAGCCTACTTTCCGGCGGTAATTATAATTTTTATTACTTATTTTGGAATGTAAAACTGATATTTAACTGCACCAGCGTTTTCAAAGGAATGTAGCTGGGTCAGCTGCGGTAGGCCGCTGCACCACCTGGTCAACTTCTCACCTTTCCGCTGCTTTGATCATCACCCGATCACGTCATGTGCACAAAACACGCACAAATAATGGCGTTTCTGTGATACGTGTAATTCAGTACGTAGCTATAGGGGGCAAAATAATGACAAATGTTCTTATAAACATCGAAAAAACTAGTGCGAAATTTCGCACTGTGAAAGCTTTAAGTAAACACAGCCTTTTAAATAAGAGTGGTCTTTGGGGTGAGGGCGGTAGTTGGGAGGAAGGGAAAACATGTTTAAAAAATAAATCTAAGCGATCGGTTTGAAATAATAATCACACATTTATGAGTTATTGTAGTATATACGAGGTGTGTTCAGAAAGTAACGAGAATTTTAATTTTTTAACAAAATATTTATTTATTCTTCTACATTGATGTTGTCGCCTTCAAAATAGTCCCTATTGGAGATTATGCACTTGTGCCAGCGCTTCTTCCAATCCTCGAAACACTTCTTAAACTCGATCTTTGAGAAAGCCTTTAGTTCTTTCAGCGATGCGCTTTTAATGTCATCTACGGCTGTAAAACGACGGCCCTTTAAGGTTCTCTTTATTTTTGGAAATAGGAAAGAGTCACACGGAGCCTTGTCTGGCGAATATAGAGGCTGGGACATCGTTACAGTTCTGTTTTTGGCCAAAAATTCACGAACAACAATGAAGTGTGAGCTGGTGTATTATCGTGGTGCAAAAGCCATGAATTGTTTTCCCACAGATCCGAGCGTTTTTTTCACGCAAAAGGCGTTGAACTTGTAGGTAGTACTCCTTATTCATCGTTTCACCTGGTGGCAGAAATTCATGATGCACTATGCCATTAATATGGAAGAACACAGTGAGCATAACCTTCACGTTCGACCGCACTTGTCGAGCCTTTTTCGGTCTTGGCGAGCCAGAATGCCTGCACTGGGATGATTGAGCCTTAGTTTCGACGTCATATCCGTAAACCCATGTTTCATCACCTGTTTCATACGTGTCAGTAATTCTGCATTGTCGTTGACTTCATTTAGTGACTCCTGAGCAACTTCCATTCGCCGCTGTTTTTGTTCAAAATTCAACAATTTTGGAACGAATTTTGCTGCTACGCGTTTTATACACAAAACACTGGAAACAATGTTTTGACATGATCCAATCGATATGCCAACATCATCAGCGACCTCTCTAATTGTGATTCGGCGATTGTTCGTAACCATTTATTTCACTTTTTTTAACGTTTTCATCGGTTGTTGATGTGCTGGGGCGTCCAGGGCGTTCGTCATCTTCAACGCCTTCACGGCCTTCTTGGAAACGCTTATACCACTCATAAACTCTTGCTTTACTTATAGCAGACTCACCATTGGCCTTTGTTAACATTTCACACACTTTGTTACACTTTATTCCATTTTTTATGCAAAATTTGATACAAATTCTTTGATCCATTTCTTTTAACAAACGAAAATTGCCGAGCTCATAAAAACACGTCTAACCTTAGTGGCTGTCACAGACAAAGTCAACAATGAAAACAGCTGAAAGTTTTATCATACTGCAAGGGCATATATACGAACATAATAATAAAAAAATGTTTTACAATCTGACTCTCCAAGCCCGCGAAATTTAAATATTCTCGTTACTTTCTGAACACACCACGTACAGCCGTAGATGACATTAAAAGCGCATCGCTGAAAGAACTAAAGGCTATCTCAAAGATCGAGTTTGAGAAGTGTTTCGAGGATTGGAAGAAGCGCTGTCACAAGTGCATAATCTCCAATGGGGAATATTTTGAAGGCGACAACATCAGTGTATAAGAATAAATAAATATTTTGTTAAAAAAATTAAAATTCTCGTTACTTTCTGAACACACCTCGTATGCATTTAAATAATAAGTTTGCCTAAATTGGGTTTCGTAACTTTTGGATCCCATCGTGTGCATAAGCCCAAGCGTGCACAATAGTCGGACGTTAAAAAAAAAGATTGTGTTCAAAATTAGTTATTAGTTATAACTCAAGATTTTTTAGCAAATTTGAAATAA
Source organism: Callitettix versicolor (assembly GCA_022606455.1). Taxonomy (NCBI): domain Eukaryota; kingdom Metazoa; phylum Arthropoda; class Insecta; order Hemiptera; family Cercopidae; genus Callitettix; species Callitettix versicolor. Next base: position 52,865,681 of record CM040191.1, read on the forward strand.
AAAAATTA
>CM040191.1:52870688-52885688 GCA_022606455.1 Callitettix versicolor
AATCGAACCCGGGTCCTCGGAGTGAAAGCCCAGTACGCTATCAACTAGGCCACCGAGGCGCCTTGGAAATTTGGAAATCCTAAAGGATCGTAAATCGGAAACATTGAAATGGAATCGTAAAATTGGAAATTTGAAAATCCTAAATGAATCGTAAATCGGAGGCATTGAAATGGAATCGTGAAATTGGAAATTTGGAAATCCTAAATGGATCGTAAATCGGAAACATAGAAATGGAATCGTGAAATTGATCATTTGGAAATCGTAAATGGATCGTAAATCGGAAACATTGAAATGGAATCGTAAAATTGAAAATTTGGAAATTCAAAATCTGAGACAATGAAATGGAATCGTGAAATTTGAAATTTGGAAATCCTAAATGGATCGTAAATCGGAGGCATTGAAATGGAATCGTAAAATTGGAAATTTGGAAATCCTAAATGGATCGTAAATCGGAAACATAGAAATGGAATCGTGAAATTGATCATTTGGAAATCGTAAATCGGAAACATAGAAATGGAATCGTGAAATTGATCATTTGGAAATCGTAAATGGATCGTAAATCGGAAACATTGAAATGGAATCGTAAAATTGGAAATTTGAAAATCCTAAATGAATCGTAAATCGGAGGCATTGAAATGGAATCGTGAAATTGGAAATTTGGAAATCCTAAATGGATCGTAAATCGGAAACATAGAAATGGAATCGTGAAATTGATCATTTGGAAATCGTAAATGGATCGTAAATCGGAAACATTGAAATGGAATCGTAAAATTGAAAATTTGGAAATTCAAAATCTGAGACAATGAAATGGAATCGTGAAATTTGAAATTTGGAAATCCTAAATGGATCGTAAATCGGAGGCATTGAAATGGAATCGTAAAATTGGAAATTTGGAAATCCTAAATGGATCGTAAATCGGAAACATAGAAATGGAATCGTGAAATTGATCATTTGGAAATCGTAAATCGGAAACATAGAAATGGAATCGTGAAATTGATCATTTGGAAATCGTAAATGGATCGTAAATCGGAAACATTGAAATGGAATCGTAAAATTGAAAATTTGGAAATCCAAAATCTGAGACAATGAAATGGAATCGTGAAATTGAAAATCCTAAATGGATTGTAAATCGGAAACATTGAAATAGAATCGTGAAATTGATCATTTGGAAATCGTAAATGGATCGTAAATTAGTAACATTGAAATGAAATCATAAATTGGAAACATTCAAATGGAATCGTAAAATATTTAGTACAGCGTGTGTTGTTTTTACGTCCAACAGATGGCGCTGTTTTTTTTTTAAAAACATATTTTTACCTGTCACAGGTGTGACATCTATGTAATAATAGGTATATAAAAACATATGTGTATTCGAATGCAACGTTGTGTCAAAATTTCAAAGCAATCGGTGAAGTATTTTCAGAAATTTAAAATTTTGAACAAACGAAGATTTACATTTTTATTTATATAGATAGGTGTACTTATTATAAGACCACAATTTCAGCAAAATCAAATGTGCTTATTTTGATATAATCACCAATTTTCTGTTTTTGTAGACATTTCCCGGAACTAATTTTTTGGCCATATAGTGAACCATATGATCTGTAATTATGGACCACATTTGAGCAATTTTATCAATAGTTAGACACGATTTTGAGAAAATCCTTTTTTTAGACTTTTGACTTAAAAAACTGACTTAAAACACTTTTTTTATATAACTTCGAGCCACAGTTGCTCCCGTTGCTTTTCTCTTACCGTTAACACTGAGTCCTTATCATCATAGTCTAACTGGCATAAAGTATGGTCGTTAAGGAAAAAAATAGACAGGCATCAAAATATAAACTTTTTTTGACCTGATAAGGGATAGATTTTATAACTCTCATCGACTTTTTCACAATGATTATAGCCTACTGTATTTTAAATTACATTGAAAATACGAAAATGAACCATAACCGCCGTGTTATTTTATTTTTATTTTTTATTACAGTGGATTTTGAAAATTTAAGATGCAATTTTACGCAGTTTTTAACGCTTATTACCGTGATTAAATCGGATTTTCAAAGACTTTCAAAATGAAAATGTCGTGGAGTTTTAAAAACTTGAAATGGCTGTCATTTTGAAACTGTTAAACGAATTTAACTGGTTTGTTAAACTTGTCCAAACTGTTATTAAAGTTGATTTTTGTGCCAATTTAGAATCAAATCGGACTAAAATGACGAACGTGAGCATGCTGTCTCTAAAACACGCGCGCGCGCATACACACACACACACACACACACACACACACACACACACACACACACACACACACACACACACACACACACACACACACACACACACGCGCGCGCACACAGGGGTGTATAAGAAACGAGTAATCTACGGGTCAGGATAGGTGCTCATTTGAAGTTCTCGGATCTGGTTCTTACCAAAATGGCAGCTCCAATAGTTCATTGTCCAATGGAAATTTGCTAACAATCAAAATAAACCCTGACACCGTGAACATTTGAACCAATTGTTTTAGGGCAATGCGTAGAAAGACTAGTTGTTTTTTGTGCTCCAATTGGATCACGAAATATTGAATTGTGAATTTGTCGTGAGAAAGTTCATGCAGAGTTTTGCACCGTTTACTCGTCTGTGACTGAAGGGGGATCTTGCCGTAAAAGTCTTGTACGCAAAACTCGGACATGTGAGGGCTCCGGAGACGGTAAGTCGCAGTGGCATATTTCCAAAACAAACTGCACCAGGCTACTGTATTAGTATTTTACTCAGCTCATTGACGCAGGGTTTTTTTGTTTTGTCCCCGTGACTATATTGAACAAAACCCGAATTAGATTTGTGACACCGGCAATACTTACAGAACCTTCGAGTCTTCTTTGGTTACGCGTTGGTCGATCGCGTCACTTTAAAATGAATGGTAACACTGACGTAATAGAAGCAAATTTACAACATTTATGCACACGAATTTTTCACGAATATTTCAAAACTTATTATATTTTAAAATAAAAAAACCACACGAAATAAGGAAATATGAACGCCAGTATTTGAGAGTGTAATTTCAACATCGTATTTAAAGTTAAAATCTAAATTAGTATTTTAAGTTACTTTCAAAATACACAAAAAATAAACTCCCCAACCGCTGATTAAGATGGTAAAGCCTCTAAAAAAAATGTGAACTAAAAAGTTATGATTTTTAATGGTTTTAAAATGGATGCCATTTTGAAACTGTTACACGGATTTCGCTACCTAACTTGTGTAAGCTATTGACAAAAATTAATTTTTTGTGAATTATGAATAAAATCGGACCAAAATTATGAGAGGTAAAACGCGCGCGCGCACACGGACATGAAAATAAAAAATAAAAATGTTTGCTACTCTTCAAAACAAGTTGGGTCAGCGCTCATTTCAAGGATCTGGCTTTGGGCCTCATGTTGCCCCTCCTATAGATCATTTTCTAACGGAAATTCCTTAAAAGTCAGCGCTCATGACAATTTAATTTATATATTTTTTTCCGGCGAAAAACCGTTATGGTTATCATCGCCGTCATGCAAAATGAAAGTATAAAAAAAAATTAACAAAATTTACTTAAATAAGAAAATAAAACTACAACAAACTATAATAGTAAAAATATTAATATAATAATTTAATATAATAATATATGTGCTGGCACTCTCATGTTCAGGATTTTACTCAAACGTAGAACAAAAATTGATTAAGGAAAATAGCTTCGAAAATTTGTTACCGGTAAAAATCTCTTTAACTGTTTCCAAACTGATGTTATTCCAGTTCTCGTAGTTTTTAGACCCTTTGATGTCAAAATGACATTTGTAGAGAAAGATCGTGTGTTGGAAACTCTGGAGACCTATTATGGTGTACAGATGGCTCTAAGACAAAAACAGGCAAGGTGCTGGGGTGTACTGCCTGAAGAAAGTTATCCTGGGACAGCATATAACAGTATTTCAAGCTCACATAATGGCCATTAGTGACCGTGTTCGGGAGAATTTGAAACGGGCCTTCAATAAGGCTTGTTTTCATATTTACACCGATAGGCATACTTACACATGTGGATACTACAATTCGGTCCATGCTGGTCTGGACTGTAGGGAGAAACTCAGTGTTCTGTTCCTGGGAAACCGGGTCACTCTTCAATGGTTTCAGATGCATAAGGAGGTTGAGGAGGCAGACCGACTGGCTGGACTGAGATCTGCATCTGAGTTTATCGGGCCCGTGCCGGCTTTAGGGATTTCTCTGTCGTTGGCCAGTTCTGCTAATTAACACGCAACACCAGGCAAGATGGGATAACCTTCAAGGGCATTCCCATAGCAAGCGCCTTAGGACTTACAGGGGCTTAGAGGTTCCTTAGGACTTAGAAGATTTAGAGGGGTGGCAGATATCTTGGGTAGAACACAACTTAGGAAGGTCATGGGCTCATTACTGGGCGCTGTGTTCTGAGGGTGCACATGAACAGGATAGGTTATGTACCGCGTAGAAACCGTGTGTAGTAAAGAGGAGGAAATTGCAGGTCACATAATTTATGATTGTGAGGCTCATGCTAACAAGTAGTTTTTTTTGTGTTTAACGTTTGACTATTGTGCACACTTGGGCTAATGCAGACGATGGGATGATTTACAGCGTATGGAGCCGCCTCGGTGGCCTAGTTGATAGCTTACTAGGCTTTCACCCCGAGGACCCGGGTTCGATTCCCGGCCAGGGATTGGCATTTTCATACGCTATAAATCATCTCATCGTCTGCATTAGCCCTAGTGTGCACAATAGTCGGGCATTAAAAAAAAAAAAAAAAAAAAAAAATACAGCGTATGAAAATACCAAGCCCTGGCCGGGAATCGGACCCGGGTCCTCGGGGTGAAAGCCCAGTACGCTATCAACTAAGCCACCGAGGCGGCGCTAGCAGGTAGGGTTTTTGGTTTTCAGGACCCTAGGGAACTTTAGCAAGATGAGCTAGTCAGTGGATTGTCGGAACTTACTAAAGTACCAATCTGCTGAACTAGTAGGCCCCCTACTCAAGAGGTTTAGTTGGGAAGGTGTAATAGCTTAGAGATATATTAACTTAGAGATTCGTTTTTCCTTCGACAGTATCGTGTTATAAGATAGAGGTTCTGTATTGCGTATTAACTTAGAGACTACAGTTCCGTCAAGTGTGTATATGTTGCCGACACCGCTGCTTGCAGGCGCTTCAGTATCTTTTACCTAACAAATAGAATTCGTTTAGTTAAAGAAAGATATATTATTAAAATATTAAGTTCATTTTAATAGGTTTTGTTCTTAAAGGCTTATGTGCAAAGCTGTAAATGTATACTAATTTACATATGTAGTAGTAATAGTAATAGAAATAATAATATAAAAATATTGTTTGAAGGCTGCTTTATTCAAACCATATCCGAATTGAATTAAGAAAACAGCCCTAAATTAATGAATTCATATAAACTTACGTTGTTTTTTTTCGATAAAACACCAATATTTCTATTTTTCTATACATATAATTGTCAAAAATAAACATTTAGATATGTTGTTGACCATAGTACTGACAATATATTCAACTGTAAACTGTAAAGATACTGAAGCGCCTGCAAGCAGCGGCGTCGGCAACGTATACACACGGTACAACACACTTGACGGAACTGTAGTCTCTAAGTTAATACACAGTACGGAACCTCTATCTTATTAAACAGGTCGATCTCTAACTTATAACACGGTATCTTCGAAGGAAAACCGATTCTCTAAGTTACTAAATCTCTAAGCTATTACACATCCCCGTTTAGTTGCGCAATATTAGTTGATCGCAGTGCCTGGGGTTGTATGTAATCTTAACCTTATCGTACACTTTCTTACAGCATCGTAATCTGCGAAAAAGTTTATAAATTAGCAAACGCTAAATTTATAAGTTGTTAAACGAAACAAAATTGCAAAAATTTATCTAACAAAAATCAGATTTATTTTTGTGTTTTAATTGTAATTTATGCACTTTTTAACGAAAACTGTTTCATTGAGAAAGATTTTTAAAATGTTACATAAAAATGTTTTCGTAACTTTTCGGAAGTCCACGTACACACATCAGCGAGACAGCTGCGTGCCGCGATTACCAGTACGGAACAAGCGACGAAATATTGTGACAAGTGATTAGTGAGTAGGTTATGCTATCAGTTTTACTGCACAATGACTCAACGGAGCCAAGTGCTTTGAGTTTTGTAGTTATGTAACGGAACGACTGGATAGTGGATGTACTCTTACATAGATAAAGTTTTATCTGTGTTTTGAAGGAATGCACGCACAGATACGCACAAGTCAGCTGTAAGTCACGTGATCTGTAACTATAACACAACACATGTGTAAAACAATTTCTTCGTCATCTATCGATTATTTCTTCCAAAATATCCTTTTCGGAAGTTATTGAAAAACAGATAAATTGTTGTAATTTCTCAAAATCTGTTTATTACGCTAAGCGTTCCGATCGATCTTGTAGCAAAAATAGGAACCTGCGTTAATTGAAACTACATATACAGGTTCGTCGGAACACCAGGGAACGTCTCATGCCTAATAATTTCAATTTTAAGGCTTAAAACAAATAAAAATGACTTAAAGCCGATAAATAGTTTGAGAACAAAATTCCAGGAGCAGTACAAAGTGTCTCTGTGAGAGCGCAGCACAATACAGGCTTAGGTGACATTGATTGTGTTTGTACCAAAACAAATTGCTAAAAAAACATTGTTGAAAGTAATATTTAAAATATTACTGTATCTATTCTATGTTCAAATGTAGAATCCCCGCATTGGTGCAGACTAGCTGCACCTATTGAGAGGATTTAGACGTCCCTCGCGGTACCCGAGTCTAACACACATACACATACGACACTACACTTACGACTTTTAACACTTTACACTCACACTTACATTTAGGGAGGCGATAATAGCATCAATGTGCTTTTCGAATTAAAATTAAAAAAAAAAATTAATCAAATGTAGAGTAGAAGCTAATCTACTTGAGTCTACTTGGAGTAGACCTAAGTCTACTCTGCTTTTAGTAAACAGTAAATTTTACTGTTTAAACAGCATAGCGGTTTTATAAAAAATGCAATACGTCATAACCTCTTTTCCTTTTCGTTCATGCAATAATTATTGAACGAATCAGTTTTGAAAGTAAAATCGATAGATAATCTAGGTCAGTTCTTATGTTCAGTATAATAATCTGCCTTCTCTAGCTTCGTCAATTCTACTTTCGTTGACGCTAGAAAGAAACCTCGTACCCTCCTCTATTTACGCGGGAGTTAGAAAATTATAAATAGGACGAGCCTTCAAAATAGAGGTTATAAAAAATGCAATACGTCATAACCTCTTTTCCTTTTCGTTCATGCAATAATTATTGAACGAATCAGTTTTGAAAGTAAAATCGATAAGATAATCTAGGTCAGTTCTTATGTTCAGTATAATAATCTGCCTTCTCTAGCTTCGTCAATTCTACTTTCGTTGACGCTAGAAAGAAACCTCGTACCCTCCTCTATTTACGCGGGAGTTAGAAAATTATAAATAGGACGAGCCTTCAAAATAGAGGTTATAAAAAATGCAATACGTCATAACCTCTTTTCCTTTTCGTTCATGCAGTAATTATTGAACGAATCAGTTTTGAAAGTAAAATCGATAAGATAATCTAGGTCAGTTCTTATGTTCAGTATAATAATCTGCCTTCTACTTTCTTCTCTAGCTTCGTCAATTCCACTTTCGTTGACGCTAGACAGAAACCTCGTACCCTCCTCTATTTACGCGGGAGTTAGAAAATTATAAATAGGACGAGCCTTCAAAATAGAGGTTATAAAAAATGCAATACATCATAACCTCTTTTCCTTTTCGTTCATGCAGTAATTATTGAACGAATCAGTTTTGAAAGTAAAATCGATAAGATAATCTAGGTCAGTTCTTATGTTCAGTATAATAATCTGCCTTCTCTCTATTTACGCTTCTTCAATTCTACTTTCGTTGACAAAATCGATAAGATAATTAGGTCTCTTATGTTCAGTATAATAATCTGCCTAGCTTCGTCAATTCTACTTTCGTTGACGCTAGAAAGAAACCTCGTACCCTCCTCTATTTACGCGGGAGTTAGAAAATTATAAATAGGACGAGCCTTCAAAATAGAGGTTATAAAAAATGCAATACGTCATAACCTCTTTTCCTTTTCGTTCATGCAGTAATTATTGAACGAATCAGTTTTGAAAGTAAAATCGATAAGATAATCTAGGTCAGTTCTTATGTTCAGTATAATAATCTGCCTTCTCTAGCTTCGTCAATTCTACTTTCGTTGACGCTAGAAAGAAACCTCGTACCCTCCTCTATTTACGCGGGAGTTAGAAAATTATAAATAGGACGAGCCTTCAAAATAGAGGTTATAAAAAATGCAATACGTCATAACCTCTTTTCCTTTTCGTTCATGCAGTAATTATTGAACGAATCAGTTTTGAAAGTAAAATCGATAAGATAATCTAGGTCAGTTCTTATGTTCAGTATAATAATCTGCCTTCTCTAGCTTCGTCAATTCTACTTTCGTTGACGCTAGAAAGAAACCTCGTACCCTCCTCTATTTACGCGGGAGTTAGAAAATTATAAATAGGACGAGCCTTCAAAATAGAGGTTATAAAAAATGCAATACGTCATAACCTTATTGAACTCAGTTTTGAAAGTAAAATCGATTAATCTAGGTCCTTTTTCAGTTCATGCAATAATTATTGAACGAATCAGTTTTTTACGAAAGTTCAAAATCGATAAGATAATCTAGGTAAGATAATCTAGGTCAGTTCTTATGTTCAGTATAATAACCTGCCTTCCCTAGCTTCGTCAATTCTACTTTCGTTGACACGTTTCGGGGAACCTCCATCTTCAAAAACTATTTCTATACTGGTCACCAATATTATGGCTCGTCCTATTTATAATTTTCTAGCTCCACCTCGTACCCCTCCTCTATTTACGCGGGAGCAAGAAAATTATAAATAGGACTAGCCATAATATTGGTGACCAGTATAGAAATAGTTTTTGAGGATGGAGGTTCTCCGAAACGCGTCGACGAAAGTAGAATTGACGGAGCTAGGGAAGGCAGATTATTATACCGAACATAATGACAATAATCGTAGCAGAAAAGAAGAAGAATATAAAAAGAATTTCAATAGGAATTTCAGTTCTAATATGAAAGTATTATTAAATAAATTTCATAAATAAATTAAATAAAGTTCAGTTCACGTCGCCTTTACACAATTATTGCTAAATTAAGATTAAGTTACTCAATGACTCTTCTAAGATAGCAGTTGCTCAAGTTAATGGACCGTAAGCTCGGGGACTGACTCCTACCTTGTTGCACAGTGCTTTACTTTACGTCCTATATAGGCTATATGCTGTACAATACGACAACGGTTTTCACACGACCAAACAATCCGACATAGGCCAGTGACGTCATAGCCTCCAATGTCACTGACCTCACTAAACTATTCTCCGTAAAAAGGGGAGAATATTAATGTGTCCAGGTGTGTTTTGTGTTGTGGCACAGTTTCAGCGGTTAGGCTATTCAACTTTTGTTTGTTACGTCCTGGTCGATGTATTCTTGGATTAATTAAGATTACGCTGTTAAATTATGCTAAATAATTCAACCCCTCTTGTTTAGGCGTGGGCAGGGTCAGCGACATGTCCAGTGTAATATGGTTGTGTTCGCTGCCCCTGCCCCTGCCCCACAGTCCGAGTTATTTGGCTGAAAATTCATTTTTGTCATTTATTAGACTATCTACAACTATTGAGTTTTGTGATTTTTTTTATATAAGAAACTTTATAAGTTAATAATCGCGCACGCAGCTGTCTCGCGGACGTGATTAAAGCGAATTTCCAGAAGTATTTTTACGCTACTTTACCCTTTTTTTTGAAATCCTGATTTCACTATCATAATAGGCATTCAAAATCTGCATTGCATTTTAAATTTTCAAATACACAAACCTTGACCGACGTCAAATTAAATTTCTTAGTTTCAACTGGTTTTGAAAATTCAAAATGCATATTACGATGGTGAAATAAAAATATGGCCGCCATTTTGAAACTGTTGAACGATTTTCGCTAATGAACTTGTTCAAGCTAATAAAATCAGACTGAAATTGTAAACGTGAGCGCGCGCTTGAAAACCGGTGTACATCCGTTCGGCGCAATTGTTCCTAGAAAAGAAACATTGTTCCGTTTCGCCAAAATCGTATGTGGTGTCTTCGAGGTTGTTCTTACTCCCAGTCTGAACAACCTTGGACGTACTAAAATGTTAACGGCACATGAAAAACTGTTTAAAACAGTTTATCTAGTGATCAGGATCGGTGCTCATTTCGTGTCTTACCACAGTGGATTTTCTAAAAGCTCATTTTTCCAATAGAAATTCGTTATTATGTGAGTTACTAAATGGTGTAAGACGTTACACAACTCTTTCACGTTTATTATTTTTCCCAAATGTTCAGTTGGTTGCCTATCGTCAAAAAAAAAGGAAATGAGCGTAATTTCTCAAAATCGGTTCTTTAAATTTTGATTATATTTTAATCCTGTATGAAAAATCATACTGAAGTCAGTGTACCAAATTAAAAAAAAAATAGTAATTCAAAGTAAATAAAAAAAACCCAAAATGAACCCTTCTACAAATTCTAATCGATTTTGAGAAATTGCTTAGGACGCTTTTTGGCGGAAGGAAGTACGGATACTCATACGTTTTGTTTGGACAACTTCTTACTGACTGGACTTTGTACAAAGTATGATAAAAATCACAACGTGAGATGTTGAAAAAAATCTATTCTAAATAGTGTTTAATAGCTTCCAATAATCTCTCTGCTGTGTAGAAATCTCAACCGAATTTGTATGGGATTCCCTCCGCTTCCTCTGGGTCCTGGTAAATGAGGGTCCTCATGGTGTACTTGGGATGGGTATTTGGGCATTGCGGTATTGAGAGAAACGAAAGAACAGACCTGATGACGAAGAAAGGAACTGCTGCTCGACTTGTGGGACAGGAGCCCGCATGCAGGAGATGCAGTAAGGGAAATGGGCTGGGAAGAACACTTGAAACGATGGAGGCAATTCCCTGGGCAACGGTTTGGAAAACCCTCACTCGGGTCCGGAACTTGCGCTGACAAGAACACTTGTTCAGTTCAACAGGAGATCGTTGAGACAGGTTGTCGCCGTGGTTACTGAACACGGCCACATTCGGGATAATCTGCGTATGGTGGGATTACCACAAATCTCGCCTGTGGTCTCTGTGCGGGAAGGAAGCTCCTCCGGTGCGAGACCTGGAGTCCAAAAGAATGAGACTCTTCAGTAATCAGACGAGGAATTTCACAAGGACATCTGTACAAGATTCTGGAGCTTGTCAAGGGCACTGGAGTGTAAGGAAAACACAAAAAGCTGACATGTCGGGAGCCAGTAGAACCTCTAATAACCATAGGAAAAATAGCTTCCAATTAATTTTTTTAATGTTGTTCATGGGTAAACCTACAAACCAAATTTTATCCAAATGAGTGAGTTACTTAAGTCTTCATCGATATGAACAGACACGATGGGAGGGACTGACTGTGAGAAGGCACAGAGCCATTGATTAAACGGGTCTAGATTATGAAAGTATCTGGTGAGGACTGTATAGAATTGTCTGTATTTGGTGAGACTATAAGGGTATTTTCAAGGAATTTTCATTAGAGCAGTATCATGGTACATTCCATACTTGTAACCTTGATATGAACGCCAGTCCTGACCTCTAGGGGTCGACTAGTGAGAACGAGGGATCGTTGTTAACGTTAAGGGTAAAGGAACGCAAGTACGTACGTTTAAATTTTTTTACGGACCCTTAAAAATCTAGTGCAAAGATTGACCTGGAAGAATTTCAAGGTCCCTGGTCTTGGTCACACAATCATGGCAGCTCCAATAGGTCATTTTCCATTGTCATAAAAACGTTTAAATTCCATTGGTCAAAAATCTTTTGTTGAAATAAATTTGACGTTTTTTCATAAACTAACCCTTTTATCAAATTCTGATGAATCTAAGACACGTTGTAATCTTTAACAAAGATTTTCAAAATATGTTTCAATTTAACGTCAAAATGTTGTCATTTTCAGTTTGGGTTACGTTATTCTTTCCGTTCTTTTCTTTGCATACAATGTAAAACGATGGCGAAATTGTCACGGACTTCTGAAGCAGTAAAAACATTAATTCTACAATATGAAAAATATGAATGTTTGTGGAATATCCAGTAATGCTTACATAAACCGAGATTTAAAATACACTTATTCTTAAAAATCGTCTATTTGAATCACGATCTTCCAAATGCAATTCTTTAATAACAGTGGCATTTTACACTTAATATCTTTCTCCTTTGTATCCATGGTCGGGCCCAAACTCGTTTTTTCGTGTTCCTATCTTTTTATTTAGTAGCACTTAATGCAGCAGTATAACAAGTCCAGTTATTCGGTCCATCAGAACTACTGCACTTGAGTAAACATAACTCCAAAATATACGAGGTGTGTTCAGAAAGTAACGAGAATTTTTAAATTTCGCGAGCTTGGAGAGTCCGATTGTCAAACATTTTTTTTATTATGTTGGTATACATGATAAAACTTTCAGCTGTTTTCATTGTTCACTTTGTCTGTGACAGCCACTAAGGTTAGACGTGTTTTTATTAACTCGGCGATTATCGTTTGTTTAAAGAAATGGATCAAAGAAATGTATCAAATTTTGCGTAAAAAATGGAATAAAGTGTAACAAAGTGTGTGAAATGTTAACAAAGGCCTATGGCGAGTCTGCTATGAGTAAAGCAAAAGTTTACGAGTGGTATAAGCGTTTCCAAGAAGGCCGTGAACACGTTGAAGATGACGAACGCCCTGGACGCCCCAGCACATCAACACCGATGAAAACGTGGAAAAAGTGAAAGAAATGGTTACGAACAATCGCCGAATCACAATTAGAGAGGACGCTGATGATGTTGGCATATCGATTGGATCGTGTCATGACATTGTTTCCAGTGTTTTGTGTATGAAATGCGTAGCAGCAAAATTCGTTCCAAAATTGTTGAATTTTGAACAAAAACAGCGGCGAATGGAAGTTGCTCAGGAGTCACTAAATGAAGTCAACGACAATGCAGAATTACTGAAACGTATCATAACAGGTGACGAAACATGGGTTTACGGATATGACATCGAAATTAAGGCTCAATCATCCCAGTGGAGGCATTCTGGCTCGCCAAGACCGAAAAAGGCTCGACACTGCGGTCGAACGTGAAGGTTATGCTCACTGTGTTCTTCGACATTAATGGCATAGAGCATCATGAATTCCTGCCACCAAGTGATACGGTCAATAAGGAGTACTACCTACAAGTTCAACGCCGTTTGCGTGAAGCAATCCGAAAAAAACGACCGGATCTGTGAAAAACTTTCTGAACACACCACGTATTGTAGATGACATAAAAGCACATCGCTGAAAGAACTAAAGGCTATCTGAAAGATCGAGTTTGAGAATTGTTTCAAGGAATGGAAGCGCTGGCACAAGTGAATAATCTCCAATGGGGACTATTTTGAAGGCGACAACATCAATGTAGAAGAATAAATAAATATTTTGTTCAATAAATTAAAATTCTCGTTACTTTTTGAACACACCTCGTATGTAGTTAATAACACAGCTGATCAAAACAATTTGACTAATGTAATGTTTTCTTTGATAAAACTTTGACAAATATTTAAACATGATATATGGTCAAAGTTTCATCAGATATTTGAGAAATATTTTCGATAGTGTAAATATGCTCCTTAATAAAGTTGTTGTAAATTTATAGTTTCCGTGATCCCAATTGTATTCCCCCACAGATAAATTTACAACTATACAGTTTCACTAAATATTTGTATGATTTTGACCGTTTTAAGCAATCCTGAAAGTCTGTAGCGACTAAACAGTAAGTAATGGAACTCTTTAATAATGTCAAAGTTTTATTTCCTCACTCTAGCCGCCTCGGTGGCCTAGTTGATAGCGTACTGGGCTTTCACCCCGAGGACCCGGGTTCGATTCCAGGCCAGGGCTTGGAATTTTCATACGTTATAAATCATCCCATCGTCTGCATCAGCCCAAGTGGGAAGGTGTAATAGCTTAGAGATATATTAACTTAGAAATTCGTTTTTCCTTCGACAGTATCGTGTTATAAGTTAGAGATCGACCTGTGTAATAAGATAGAGGTTCCGTACTATGTATTAACTTAGAGACTACAGTTCCGTCAAGCGTGTACTATATGTTGCCGACGCCGCTGCTTGCAGGCGCTGCAGTATCTTTTATCTAACAAGTAGAATTCGCTTAGTTAAAGAAAGATATATTATTAAAATATAAAGTTCATTTGGATAGGTTTTGTTCTGAAAGGCTTATGTGCAATGCTGTAAATGTATACTAATTTACATATGTAGTAGTAATAGTAATAATAATATAAAAATATTGTTTGAAGGCTGCTTTATTCAAACCATATCCGAATTTAATTAAGAAAACAGCCCTAAATTAATGAATTCATATAAACTTACGTTGTTTTTTTTCGATACAACACCAACATTTCTATTTTTCTATACAGATAATTGTCAAAAATAAACATTTAGATATGTTGTTGACCATAGTATCGACAATATATTCAACTGCAAACTGTAAAGATACTGAAGCACCTGCAAGCTGGCAACATATACACACGGTGCAACACACTTGACGGAACTGTAGTCTCTATGTTAATACACAGTACGGAACCTCTATCTTATTACACAGGTCGATCTCTAACTTATAACACGGTACCGTCGAAGGAAAAACGATTCTCTAAGTTATTACACATCCCCGCCCAAGTGTGCACAATAGTCGGACGTTAAACACTCTATATATATATATATATATATATATATATATATATATATATATATATATATATATATATATATAGAGAGAGAGAGAGAGAGAGAGAGAGAGAGAGAGAAGAAAGATTTAA
>CM040191.1:52890688-52935688 GCA_022606455.1 Callitettix versicolor
GAATAATTTCTGCAGAGTAATGTACGACATAACGATGTTGTCGGCCTTCTTGTACAACTGAGCAGTCAGCTACGTGTAACATAGAATTACGTTTTGTTTATTCTAATAATTACTGGTCACTGCCACTGGTGGGGGGCGGTTGTTTGAATGATTAAACTTACAAGAGTCTCCTGGGGGGGATGAAAAGTTTTGAAATAATACCTAAAAAACTAGCACTGTTAAGCTGCTTCGAGACTTAAAATAGATAAAAAATTAAGTGTAAAAATTTACTCTGTTTCAGAGGAAAAACACTTAATTTTTTTAGTTTCCTATTTCACAATTCCAACATGTTTTTTCTTCTTTTCTCTCTTCTCAATATTCCTATACGTGATTGTTCGTATATAGCCGCAGTTACTCCCGTTACTTTTCCCTTACCGTTATCGCTGACCCCTCGTACTCATTAGTTTTGATCAATTTTAGAGTCGAGGAACATCATTCTGTTGTTGCAATTAAGAAGAGAAGATAAAACCAACATTTAATATGTAATTGACGAACCCCGTTCTCACCCTCAGTATAAGCGTTACTAAGTGCAGAAATGTACATACGGACAAAATTTTATGTATATACAAAGTTTCACAGGGATAATGTGACGGGTTTCGATTCCCTCAGATGTCTTCTTGACCATTTTCGTCGAAGCTACTCATATACTCCCATTTTATAGAAGTAAAATAGGATCTTTTACATTTTTTAATTTTATTTCTTTTGCCTCGGGAGAACCTATCTCCTCTTTGCCCTCCCTTTTAATCAGTCTTTGATCACGTATATCGGACATCCCTCTTGCCGGCAAATTATTATTTTTGTGCTTAACGTCCGTACTTTATGCTAGTTAGACTAATGAGGATGAGGGATCAGCGTTAAAGATAAAGAAAAAGCATCGTGAACGACTGCGGCTAGAACCAAGAACCTGAAGGTGCGCAGTTCAGAGACGCAGCAGATTGACCGGTGCTTTATCCACATCGACCAACGAGCCTCAGGAAAGAAAGAAAAATGATAGTAAATTAGTATATAAACTGATAAATAGTAATTACGCGTACAATACAATACAAACACTTGTATATAAATAAGTGAGTTTAAAAGGGAGTTATTACTGAAAAAAAATCAAAACAAACGGAAAAAGTCTTAAAGTTACCGTGAAAAAAACTTCTCTGTGTATATTACATTATAAACTTGATTCGGACCTAAACCTAAATTATATAATGTGTCTTTAAACGTCTGTGGGAATGGAGCAACAACATTAACATCGAACGGTAGTTTTTCACCAGAAATAGGCAAAAACTGGATTCCGTTCCCTTAATTTATCAAGCCACCCGTCACTAGCTTTAAAGTCATCTTTGTCCGTCACTTTTTTACAAAAAAAACTTTGATTTCTCCCGCGTTATCTCTTTAGAAATTGGTGTATGCTTGTGTATTTCAAAAAACTCTTTTTCCATCTCCGGGAACTCGCAGAATTTCTTTGTTTGTCGTTTACTTGACACACACTCGGGGTTGTTGACGTACGGTTCTAATTTTTCTTTAAAAAAAAACAAATAACACGACGGATTATTGAAGGCCCTGGATTAAAAAGTGCCGGATTATCGCTACTTTACTGTATATAGATTTACCTTTTCCAAGCGTTTTTGTCGTGGGTCAAAAATTTGTTATGGACCTTCTGGCTGAATTTTCTTCGCGATCTATCATAAAACGCGCACACACATAGCGCGCGCGCGCGATGGCAAATGTCCGAAATAAACGCTAATAACAAAAATATTCCACCATTAAGAAATATTTTTAATCACAAAAGTTACTATCGTTTGATTTTCCGATCACAGAAACTTTATCAAGAGACATACCTCAAGATTCCGATACAGTAATTGCTACTTTTGCAGATGATACTGCAATTTTGGCCGTTGGGGATAATGTAGAGGAAGCAAAACTGAAAATTCAAAAATCTATTGATAAAGTCAGTATCTGGATAAGGAATGGAGATTAAAATTAAATGAATCTAAATCAAACTACATAAACTTTACCAATAGAAAGATAAACCCAACCAATATTGAACTAAATGGTCACTCATTAGCTCCTGTTAATACAGCAAAATACCTTGGGATGACGCTTGACGCAAAACTTCATTGGAAAGAGCATGTCAAGAAGAAAATAATGGGATTAAATATTAAATTCAAGAAAATGAATTGGCTGCTTGGTAGGAGATCTACACTAGACCTACACAATAAACTTTTAATTTATAAGCAATTACTCAAACCTGTTTGGACTTATGGAATACAGCTGTGGGGGTGTACGAAGAAAACAAATGCTAAAGCCGTTCAAGTATTCCAGAACAAGGTTCTGCGTAGTATTGTTAATGCACCATGGTTCGTGCGTAATGATGACCTGCATCGTGACCTCAGGATGAATACGGTTTCAGAAGAAATAATGAAATACGCAATCATGCATAAAAACAGACTACAAAAACATGTCAATCCTGAAGTGTTGTGCTTGTTGAATAACACAGATGATGTTCGCCGTCTTAATAGAACAAAGCCCTTGGATATTAGTGGACGATAATAAATAAAACAAGAGTAACACATGAACATTGTGTTTAAAATTTATGGGACTCCATTACTGAATGGTGATCCAAACAAAGTGACATCGTAATATCAAATGTAAATTACTTGTTAAGTGTAAATTCTTAGTTGTAATTGTTATATAATAAAAAAAAAAAAAAAAAAAAAAAAAAAAACTTTATATTTTGTTTGCGTCTAGTAATTATACTTCATCAGTAGTAAAGAGAAAATGGGAGAGACGAGAGAAAAAGAAAAGAATTTAACTCACTTGTACACCATTTTATCTTTTCTTCTGATCAAATGTAATTATTGTACATGATACATGAAAAGTTTTTTTATTTCATTTTTATTTCTCAAACACATCGTCCTAGCTAGATGCATGTCTTAGTTTCTGTAGTTCCAGGAGCCCAGCACGGCTGTATTGTGCTTTAGTCCTGTTCACAATAATTTGAAAATATCTGCTTGTGTGTAACCTTACAGTTGGCAGTGAAACTGTTTTTGTGGAATTATAGAACACATTTCTTGAGATATGTTCAGTTTTCTATTTTCCTTAAACACTTATCAGCCGAGAAAACACTTAAAAAGTTTTCAGCGTCCGCTCTCCCAAATTGCTCCCGCGACCCATGGTTTGGGAACCGCTAATATAGGCTATAAATTCTGACTTATAATCGCGGCGTACAGATGTCACCCTAACATGAGTGAATTTCCGAAAAAAAAGTAACAGTATTACTTATATTTTCTCCATTAAAAGTTTTCTTTGAAAAGCTTACTTCATCATAATAATCAGCGTTAAAATCGGCATTTTGATTTCTAAAGTTACAATAAAATACGAAAATGAACCCTGATCGCCGTATTAAAACAGCCGTTTTCTTTAGTAACGTCTTTATGTAGTAAGACGTACGTGAAGAAAAGTGTCGGATTATCGCTATTGTACTGTATATAGATCAACCTTTTCCAAGCGTTTTTGTCGTGGGTCAAAAATTTGTTATGGACCTTCTGGCTGAATTTTCTTCGCGATCTATCATAAAACGTGCACATGAAGAAGAGTACGTGAAGAAAATCAAACAATAGAAACTTTTCTGATTTAAAATTGTTTCTTAATGATGGAATAATCGTGATATTAAAGTTTATTTCGGACATTTGCATTCGCGTGCGCGCGCGCTCGCGTATGTGTGTTGACGCACGCGCGGGTGTGTTTGTGCGTTGGCGCACGTGAGTGTGTGTGTTGGCGCACGCGCGGGTGTGTTTGTGTGTGTTGGCGCGCGAATGTGTATGTTAGTGTGTGTGTGTGTGTGTGTGTGTGTGTAGCGCACGCGCGGGTGTGTTTATGTGTGTTGGCGCGCGAGTGTGTGTGTGTGATGGCGCACGCGCGGGTGTGTTTGTGTGTTGGCACGCGCGCGCGCGCGCGTGTGTGTGTGTGTATGTTGCCGCACGCACGGATGTGTGTATGTGTAATAGCGCGCGCGTGTGTGTGTGTGTGTGTGTGTGTGTGTGTGTGTGTGTGTGTGTGTGTGTGTGTGTGTGTATGTTGGCGCACGCGCGGATGTGTTTGTGTGTGTTGTCACACGCGCGTGTGTATGTGTGTTAGTGTGTGTGTGTGTGTGTGTGTGTGTGTGTGTGTGTGTGTGTGTGTGTGTGTTGTTGGCGCACTCGCGGATGTGTTTGTGTGTGTTGGCGCACACGCGGATGTTTTGCGTGTGTTAGCGCGCGCGCGTGTTTGTTAGTGTGTGTGTGTGTGTGTGTGTGTGTGTGTGTGTGTGTGTGTGTGTGTGTGTGTGTGTGTGTGTGTGTGTGTGTGTGTGTGTGTGTGTGTGTGTGTGTGTGTGTGTGTGTGTGTGTGTGTGTGTGTGTGTGTTGGCGCACGCGCGGATATGTTGCGTGTGTTAGCGCACGCGCGGATGTGTTGCGTGTGTTGGCGCACGCGCGTGTGTGTGTGTGTGTATATATATATATATATATATAATGTTGGCGCACGCACGGATGTGTTTGTGTTGGCAAGCTCGTGTGTGTGTGTGAGACCGCGCGGGTTCGTGCGTGCGTATATGTAAAATACGCGAAGTTCGAGTAGATCAACTCTCGTTCTCAAGTACTTACCTTTAAAAATAAACAACTTGCCTACATCAAAACTAAAAAATATACGGTGCGTGGAGACTACGCGCCTTCGAAATGAATACATGTTAGTGACTCTGTTTACACCGGTATCTGGGATCGACTTTAAATTAGGTTGATGACATGTACTTACCCCTTCGTTTGTCAATTTTTCTTTATGTTACTCTCAATTCGACTTCACTGCACCACAAAATTTACCGTACCGGGTGAAAAAAAAAAGTATTCACTTCAAAAAATAGTTCACAAATACCGTACCAAAATATGGTTTTATACTAGTCAAAGTCGAAAGTAAACAACTTATTGATGGCCGGCAGACCAACATAGCGTGGAGAGAGGTCTTATTGGTTAGGATAGTGTCACCTGTTTCTCAAATTCCTAGCCTGAAAAGGAATTGGTTTTTCGGGGCTCTTCTTATAAGTCTTGAATGATTATTATTAGTTTTTCGATTTATATATTAACATGGCATCTTAAACTTATGCTCTAGTTGTTAAGTTTGTGTTTAGAGTTAAGCTTTTAAGAGCGAGAATTGTACCATACTCTCGAAACGTTAGCGAATTTCCATTGGGTAAATAAGGAGCTATGGAGTGGCTTTCATGGTAAGACCCAGACCAGTGGTGTGTGTGTGTGTGTGTTCGCAATTTTTGTCTCATTTGATAGAAAGCTAGCATAAAAATCGATTATGGTAATATCTTGGACAATTTCGTTGACCAGTAAAATTTGTTTAACAGTTTCAAAATGGTGGTCATTTTAATTCTTTAATAATTCATAACTTTTTGTCTTAATTTTTTAAATCCATTTTCTTCATTGTAATTAGCGTTAAGGACTGCATAAATTAGCATTTAAAATTTTCAAAATCAGTTGAAATTTAAAACTGTTTTGACGGTGGGCGGGATTAATGTTCGTATTTTTAATGTAATTAGTAAGTTTACCCAAGAAATGTATATTTAATACGCTGTTTTTTATGCTGAAATCAGAGTTTCAAAAAGGGTGAGATAAAGAAAAATATTTTTGGAAATTCGCTTCTGTCACGGCAGCGAGACAGCTGTGAGCCGCGATTATTTTTATTGTCAGTATTGTATTGGCCTATACAAATGATGGTTGTATTTATATTCTAACTGAGCCGCCTCGGTGGCCTAGTTGATAGCGTACTGGGCTTTCACCCCGAGGACCCGGATTCGATTTCCGGCCAGGGCTTGGCATTTTCATACGCTATAAATCATCCCATCGTCTGCATTAGCCCAATTGTGCACAATTGTCGGACGTTAAACACAATATATATATATATATATATATATATATATATATATATATATATATATATATATATATATATATATATATATATATATATATATATATATATATATATATATATTGTAACTTGATAATTAAAACTGGAACTGTCTTCTGTCCTACCGACTGAGCCACGGCAGCTCCCGCACAGTAATATATTCACCCACGTTATACTACTAAAGTAAACTATAAACGAATGTACTTGACATTTAGCCCGAGCAAACCTTCGCTCCCACAAGGCCCTTTGCCTTTGCGTTTGTTGGTCTTTAAATTAGCGGCGGCCGACTGGAAGCCCGAGGCGCGCAGTCGATATAAATCGACAAAAAATCCCGGTTAATTTAAATTCTTGATTATAATATAGGAATACTGTGATTACACGACCGCTTACCAACCGGAACATATGGCCGGGACAAGGTCGGCTTCTGTAACACCCCTCCCCCTCATAAACGTCATTATGAGCGTGAACCTAGAAAAAAATATTTGACATTGACTGACCTTCACAGAAATAATTTTGTTGTTATTTCAGCACAAACGTAATCGCACGCAGCTGTCTCGCTGACGTGTAACAATATTTTTGTTCTGTTTTCTTATGTTATGAAATTTTTATAACATAAATATTAACATGTAAATGCATAATTTATAAACTAAATACTCGGAAAATATTCTTCAGCATTTATTAGCTGCAACTATTGAGAGGATTTAGACGTCCCTCGCGGTACCCGAGTCTTATACACACTTACACTTACAGCACTACATTTGCGGCTTTAATACTTTACACTCACACTTACATTTAGGGCGACGATAATAGCCTTAATCGCCTTAAAAAAAATCTTGTATATATCTAGACTGGAAGGGACTACTTCTAAACAGCTGATTTCGCACAATAGCTTCAATATCATTACAACTGAGGTTATGTTTATTGTTGTTGTTAAGTTCTAAAATGCGTATTCTCTAAATTTATGTAGTTAAATTATTTAATGTATACAACCAATGCAAATTTTTGAATGCCAGAATTACAAATATTATATTTAATTTTTATACTTAGACAGTATAACTGTCAAAAGTAGGTTTATTAAACTGATTAATTATTAGTGTCCCTTATATAGCCTAAGGTGCTTAAATTCACAGTCTGTGAAGTTTCAGTTAATTTTTAAGTTGTGTACCTACACACACGCGAAATTTAATACGAAAATAATTTTCAAGAGTTACCCTTTCCTTTATGTATCTAAATTTTTATAAAAATAATTAAATTATAATAGTGAAAAAGCATACAGTCAGACATGCCAAAAGTAGCAAGAATAAATTGCTTGTGGGAAAATTTTTGTAATATTTTTCGCACCCCTTCTAGTATTGAGTGCAGCCTAGTTGGCCTAGTTGATAGCGTACTAGGCTTTCACCCCGAGGACCCGGGTTCGATTCCCGGTTAGGGCTTGGCATTTTCATACGCTATAAATCATCCTATCGTCTGCATTAGCCCAAGTGTGCACAATAGTCGGACGTTAAACACAAAAAAAAGTATTGAGTGCGGAGACTATAGGTTGTTACCAGAAAATTTACGGTGTAAAACAGCAATTTCCGCAGAGATAGGTTAGAGAGAAGCGTAATGTGTTACCAGGTCGCCTTTTGTATAAAGTAAACAAGTTTTTGTAGTGAATGGGGGGCGGGAGAGACGGGACTGGCGTACTACGACGTGGCGGGATCGATATCGCTCCTGGCCCCCGCCAAAACAAATACCCAGACTGAAACATCCCCTCTATCTCCTCCTTCTTCATCACGACGGTGTTTTTTGGATCAATTGGGAAAAAATTTAATGTTCAATAAATTATGCGAAAACATTCTTCAAACTCGTGTTTAATTTTAAAACGCCTTTTATTAAACTCGACGAAAGTAATGGGTTTTTTTATCAATTCACGAAGTTTTATAACCGAATTTCCATTTGGGGGAATGAGCTATTTGAGCAGCCATTAAGGTAAGATCCAGACCCGGGAATTTGAAATGAGCACCGATCCTGATCTCTAGATCACTTTTAGTGAAATGTGTTTGTGCGCTTGTTAGCACGCTCACGTTCGCAATTTTGGTCAGATTTGATTCAAATTTGGCACATTAATGGATTATGGTAATGTCTTGGACAAGTTGGTTAACTAGGTAAATTCGTTTAGTTTCAAAATAGCGGTCATTTCAAATCTTTAAAAATCACTAACTTCTATGACTTTTTTTGAAAATATGATTTAACGATCGTAATCAGCGTTAGAGACTGCATAAATTAAAACTGAATTTACTTTACTGTATTTAAACTTTTGTAAAGTACGGAGACCCACCGTAAAGGCTCGGATGTAATCTGCATTCAAGGAAGTTTAAGGGACGGTGTTTGGATACTCCAAAAATCAAAAACACGTTTAGGTCTCATAATTTTTAAAACTATCCCTTCTCTCTAAGAGGTATTCCGTAACACCAGACACTAGTATTTCCATATTTCCCCTTAAAGACCCTCTCAGAGCCAATTTCTACTTATACCGCTGATTTAGCCTGTACCGCTACGTTAGTGTGCGGTTCCACGAATAAAAAGGCTTATTTTAAGTTGGGTTAAATTAAAACTTTTATTCCTGGAAGCCATGCTTGTGCGTCATCTCTTTCCCTGATATCTTGTGTATTATCTTTCCCGGAATGTCTGACTGACCGTCAGTCAAACCTGGAAAACTGGAATTAGGAACCGAAATTCTATCCGCGTAAACTGCCTGGGGGTCGTGAGCATATTTATTGTATAGTCTTATTGTTTACAAGAGTACAAAAACAGGTGAATCGAACCAAATCTTAGAAAAGACAGTTACATCGTTGTCACGGGCGAGTTCAATGTTGTGTAGAGTTTTTAACGAACAAGAAGTGACGACAGACAGTTTGGAGACAGTCCCTCGCTACTTTTTCTTATCTGGTTCTCGCAGTGTCTACTACCTATGAATACAGAATACTTTTAGAAGGTCTTCCTTCTTAAAAATTTAAGCTAAATATTATTAGTTACGCGAGCGGGTACCGAACTGCGCTCAAGTCGCCTGCTGTACTGAAAACAGTGAAAACTGCAATAGTTCCAAAACAGTCGATAAATAGTAGTGCGGTCGATTGAGGAAGTCACCCCTAACCGTCGACATCTGCCCGAGTTGTTTTACTTTCACTTTGTAGGCTGCATCCCTTTAAAAAAGCCTGAACATTTCTGAGCTTAATGGGTGCATTTCTCAAAGCGTGCAATATTCTGCACCCACACGTTGAAATTGTCGTACACTACGCAATATTTACATTAATAAATATTTACAATATTTAAATGATTATTACATAATCATCCAGCTGAATACTTAAGAAAATAAATAGTTAAAAAGTGTTTCTAAACTTTTGTTGTACATATAAGAGTAACATAAAACATAAAACATTTTCATGATTCAATTTCAATTTTTAATAGCCTAACCTGTTGTTTAAAATTTTTTTTAAGGCGAAAAGCACACTGAGGTTATTATCGCCTCCCTAAATGTAAGTGTGAGTGTAAAGTGTTAAAGTTGTAAGTGTAGTGTTTAAGTGTAAGTGTGTGTTAGACTCGGGTACCGCGAGGGACGTCTAAATCCTCTCAATAGGTACAGCTAGTTCGCACCCCCTGCGGGGAGTGTTGTTTTTAATGTAAGTGCGGCCACTGAAAGCGTAATGGAGCTTCGACTCTGTCTAGGTTCGGTTTTGAAACTGACTCCGCTTCCCCCAGCACGCCTCCAAACTTATTATTTCTCGTTACTTACGTTACCGTTACCTAGGTTTTTAAACATAGCAGTTTCTTAGAATTAATTACAGTGGATCTAAATATTTAGATTTAAAAGATACAAACCTTCTTTAAACTGACTTTCAGTTGCCGTTCGTCTTCATTTCCCCCGTCCTTAATGTTTCATTTATCAAAATAGTATTAAAAAAATCAAATTGTTCCAAAATTTATTTAATTTTATTCATAAAAAAATTTTTTTAATCATGGAGAATTTTCGATGAACAAAAATCGTGTTTTCCCAGAAAATTGTTCTTTGGTTCATTTTTTTAAATTATTTTTTATCTCCCTACAATTTTCGGTCAGAGCCGCCTATCATTAAACAACAAAATTTAAAAATTCGAGTATACCGATTTATATCAAATTTTTAAAATTTCTACCTTATCAAAAAAAGCTGATAAAAATATTTAATATTTTATTTAAAGGGCATATAATTGACATCATTTAGTCAAAGATAAGACTTCAGTTATTGGATTAAAACAGCATACGTTTGATTTAAAAGTCAAATTAGCAAATTTTATTGCCTTAATTTAAACTGATCTTAACCTTAAAAAAATATTAGGTCTGGATTATCTCGCCTTATGTTTCACAGGAAGTGTAAAGAAATGTAAATCCGGTTCTCGTACATTACCATTAAGGACAATAATGACAGTTCCGTTGTACATAGTCACTTAAAAATTAAAACTCTTGAAATTATTTACACTGTACACTCATTCTAAATAATAACACGTTATACATGTTATAAAGACATATAAGTGACGACGAAGTGAAATATAGTTTGACCTTTTGTTGACAAGGGTGGTAAAAGTTGCAGATTACAGCTGGGAAAGTAGGCGTAATGTTTTGTTAGGAGGGAGTGAGAGAGAAATATTTATACAGTCCCGATCAAAACGGAGTGAGTACAGCCTAGTTTTGCTGCTAGCGCATTCTAATGCCCGGCTACTGATTTAAGGGCTTCCAGCCGCCGAAAAGATTAAGACTTTTTCTTTATACAGGGACCGCGGTAGTTTAGCGCTCTAGGCAAAATCAAAAAAAAAAAAAACGCCCCCAAAATTTTTCGCGGTCGACGCCATTGGTGTGAAAACGCATTATTCGTCCGTATCAGGTACCCTTACTCTCAAACATTAGACAACCATAAACATACAAGACCGATTAAAAACGAAGATGGCAAATCTTAACTGCAGGCAGGTATTCCTAAACCCGAAAACCGAATTAAAATGAGTTATGACTCTTAAACCATACCAATGAATACAGAATCTATAAGAACACTTCTTGCCTGAAACGCTTCTTTTATTCGACCGACAACGCTATTTGAATCCCCCGCCGATAGGCATCGCTGCATGTTTTTTTTTTTTTTTTTTTCTAAACTTGCAGCTCAGAGAGAGACAGATATAGGGGCGATAGCACTCTCTCTCTCTCGCTGTCTGTCTGTCTTCTCTCTCTCTCTTCTCCAAATCCTACCCTAACGCTTGACCTGTTTGGGAAATTATGACTACAGGGTCAACTTATGAAAGTTATATTTGCAAACAAGTAACGAACCTCTTCCCGCCAGTCATCATCGGTTCTATCATTGAACAGTAAGTTACACAGGATTGGTCAAATTTTGTTGTGACTCATACTTTTCTTGTTTATTTATGGAGAAAAATCAAACTTATGAAGTGTTTAGAAGACATAAAGGTGTACATTTTAGTGCACGGGGCAACTTTGTCTCGGCCTCCAAAATCTGCATTTTGTGGGCCGAGACAAAGTTACCCCATACTACATGCACAAAAAACTACATCTTTATGCCTTATAAATAATCATTTCATGCATTTAGTTTTTCACCATTAATAAACTAAAACTTTCTTCGAGTGTCCCGATACTTTTGACTAACACTGTATGTTAGTAAACTGTTTGTAAATAATAAATAATAGATTCTGTATTCATTGACAATACACAGATTGCCTCTTAGCCACTAGGCCGTTTAAAAGCGAAGGTGATCCACATCTACAAGACTAATCGAAAACGATAGGGCTACAGTAATAAAGTACTGTATTATCAGTTTATATATACGATACGTGTTCAGAAAGTAACGAGAATTTTAATTTTTTGAACAAAATATTTATTTATTCTTCTACACTGATGTTGTCGCCTTCAAAATAGTCCCCATTGGAGATTATGCACATGTGCCAGCGCTTCTTCCAATCCTCGAAACACTTCTCAAACTCGATCTTTGAGATAGCCTTTAGTTCTTTCAGCGATGCGCTTTTAATGTCATCTACGGCTATAAAACGACGGCCCTTTAAGGTTCTCTTTATTTTTGGAAATAGGAAAAAGTCACACGGAGCCATGTCTGGCGAATAAAGCAATAAAGCTGGTGCATTATCGTGGTGCAAAAGCCATGAATTGTTTTTCCACAGATGCGAGCGTTTTTTTCGGATTGCTTCACGCAAACGGCGTTGAACTTGTAGGTAGTACTCCTTATTGACCGTTTCACCTGGTGGCAGGAATTCATGATGCACTATGCCATAATATCGAAGAACACAGTGAGCCATAATATCGAAATAACCTTCACGTTCGACCGCACTTGTCGAGCCTTTTTCAGTCTTGGCGAGCCAGAATGCCTCCAATGGGATGTGTGAGCCTTAGTTTCGACGTCGTATCCGTAAACCTATGTTTCGTCACCTGTTATAATACGTTTCAGTAATTCTGCATCGTCATTTAGTGACTCCTGAGCAACTTCCATTCGCCGCTGTTTTTGTTCAAAATTCAACAATTTTGGAACGAATTTTGCTGCCACGCGTTTCATACACAAAACATTGAAAACATTGTCATGACATGATCCAATCGATATGCCAACATCATCAGCAACCTCTCTAATTGTGATTCGGCGAATCATACTTCAAGGGCATGTATACTAACATAATAAAAAAAATGTTTGACAATCGGACTCTCCAAGCCCGCGAAATTTAAAAATTCTCGCTACTTTCTGAACACACCTCGTATTTTATAATATTTACATATTAAGTTCGAACTATAAAAAGTACTGGTTTATGAAAGAAACCATTGCAATGAATTAAAATTTTAAGTAATTTAAGTATTAAAAAAATCTGATTTCACGTTTATAATAAATATTAAAATCTGCATAAATTAAATACGAAAAATAACAATTTCTGTAATTTTACAACAGTATTATGTTGAATCAGCTTTATAATTATTTTTAATACAAAAATTTAAAAAACTCTCTTTCCCCGCATTTTGGCGCCCCATTTTCCAGGCAGTCGCCTTGCTTGCCCATATGGTAGAGCTGTTACTGTCTATACCTCTTGATTTTTCCTATAATATTCTGTATTTATTGGTACTATAGACAATGCGACAGTTTCTCCTTTAGAAGTCTACCATAGTTCATTCTTTTGGCTTCTCGTTGTCCCTCGGTTATTCCATGATTACAATTCAATTTCAAATGACAATTCGCTATGAACAACGATGCAAAATCATTTATATTATAAATGAAACTCGAAATAATGTGTGGATTTAAACAAGAAATCCATTTTAACCGGTTTAACTGCTGTTTTCTGACATTTATTTCAATTAATGTTCTTATGCAAAAGGCGGGTCAAGCTTCTGATTACGGTCCATTGATAGCCAAAAATAGTTCAAATCCGTGTACAGTTTGAGTGGGAGAGTGCCAGACAGATCGCCAAATCTCTCTGGATACTTGAACGTTCAAGGTGCCTTTGACGTAACAGCGTTGCCCTTTAATTGGAGTGCTCATTCAGGCGTCAGGTGAGATGTGACGCATATTGAGGCGTGGCGCGTCCGATGACGTTAGGCACCGTTTCCGGGAAGGGGCGCCACTGTTAAGAATATGACTTTCGAGAACAAAAACTTCAAGTCTCCGGTCTCTCGCTGAAGTTCTGCTGAAGTTCGCTGAAGTTCGGGAATACTTCAAGCAATGAACTTTCTGCATTAAGTTAACCACCTCGTTCTTACCACTCTGCAACTCTGAAACTAGCAAATATGACAAATAGTTTTATCCGAAATCAGCTGATTGGTACTGAAATAGGTTATACAAAAACATTATAACATTTAGTGATTTTCTTGAAAATTCTGGTTTCGACGTTATCGGGGAAAAAATCGGGCCTAATTTACGAAAACCGTTTAATCAGATTCATTTTAGGTTATGTTTGAATTTTCATTAACTTCATTACATTAAATTTAAAATAAATCAATTGAAGAAGTGATACCTTCTTACTGCCAAGCCTCTTAAGCATGGTTCCATATAGAGGGGCAGCAGACGTCTAGGGCATAGCACAATTCGGGAAAATCATGGAGCTTATTACTGGGCACTAGAGGTGGGCGTTCCTGCTATTTTTACAGAACGTCAACAAACTTGTTTGCTGAGGAAAAAGCTGCTTTTTAAAACAGTTGGAAAAAAGGATAGGATCAATATTTTTACAAAACGTCGTATAAGGCATTTCATTGGTTAAGAATAGAGATGATACTATCTGTGAAATATTGTTATAAGTGAAAACTGCTACTGCTACTTTTCAATATCTGTTAAAAAAACTGTGAAATAATGTCTTGGCTGTTCTGTTATTGCTTCTTCATATAGGCTAATATAAACAAGAAAAAAATAAACAAACAAAATCAGGTATTTTATCTACACAAATACACAATTATTCTCCTACACAACACTACTTGTGCAAAAACATTCGCTGTACTAAATAATAATACCAACAACAAGCTAAATCTGGCGGGAAACAACTGTGCGCGCGCAGTTAGCAATATCAATATTTATCTCGTCTCAGTAATTCCGCACTAACAAAAGTGTGAACTGTGAAAATTACGCATGCGCAGGGCAAAGCGACGATTTCAGATATTTCAGTTCACAGTAGAGGTGGGCGTTTCTGCTATTTTTACAAAACGTCAACAAACTGTTTGCTGAGGAAAAAAGCTGCTTTTTAAAACAGTTGGAAAAAAACAGGTTTAGAAAACTGAAACTCAAAGTTGTATTAGCAGCTAAAACATAAAGCACATAAGTTCAGTTTTCTAAGACTACTTTTTCATTCCCATTACCACCATGTCCTTAATTGTTTTTGGGTATAAAGCATTTAGAGAGGATAAAAATAATCATTATAAGTGTAGTAATAATAAAATTACATTCTCAAAACGTAATAATTATGTATGCCATTTTAAATTTACAAAATGCAATGAATTTCTAATAGAAGCACTTTTTTACTTAAAAATTAAATAGTACTTTGCATATTTACCAAAATTCAAACGATTTAGAATATTTTTAGTTGATAAAAAATATTGATGATTGATAATAAATATTAAAAAAATATGTTTAAATAAAAATAGGCTTTGTATTTACAAAATGTGAGAGGTTGTTACTACAACTCGCAACAAAATAGAGATAAACGTTGACATTGACCAAACAGTTCTTACTTCACTACAAGCAACAAGCAACTTTGAAATAAAGGGAAAAAGCATAAAAGCAGTTAGCAGGAAAACAGTTTTAGCGCTTGCGGCAACGTTCGAATAGAACGTAGGTGTGGTAGTGCGGAAAGCCGTTCCTTGTTTAACAAATCATAAACCAGTCCAAATCCAACTGCTTGTTTCCGTTTGAAAAAGCAGTTGTTTGTCGTTTATAGAAAAGCAGTTTTTTTAACAGTTTGGTGTTTTCTGCCCCACCACTACTGGGCACTATGGTGTGAGGGTGCACATGAGCAGGATAACTACGTACCATTGTGAAACCGTGTGTAGGTTATGCAGGAAAGAGGAGAAGACTGCAGGACATATAATCCTTGATTGTGAAGCTCTTGCTGGTAGGAGTTTTTGGTTTTCAGGACCCTAGGGATCTTCAGCAGTATGAGCTAGTCAGTGGATTGTTGGAACTTGCTAAGGGCATCAATCTGATAAACTAGTACTCAAGAGGTTCAGCTGCTCCATAGGTCTGTTGATCGCAGTGCCTGAGGCTTTATTATCCCTTCCTCTAGTTTGAATCTAATCTACTGCCAAGCCTAGTGGGTTTTTCACCCATCCATTCTGATACGTTTCGCAATAATAACATTGTTGTACTTAAAACGTTGGTAAATCTGGTTTTGTTGGGAAACTAATTGGGAAGCAGAACAACGCTTCTGTCTTTTATCTGTACTGGATAATGTTTTACACTGATTATGTCCAAAATTACCATCAAATTTAACGTTTGAAAAATTTGACTTTGGAAAGTATAGTGTACAGTAGCATACCAAGTATTAACCTGTAGTACATCCTGAAAGATTTTTTAGAGAAAAAACATTTTCTTTCTAATTACAATATAATTTTTCATGAAGCTTCTATTAATCGCGTAAGTGTTGTACAGGCGTGTAATTTGTTTTTCACAGAGACAGGAAAATTCAAAAATACTAAGTTCTTTAATTTGCAAACAATAAAACTGCCTAACTATAAATGTAGACCAATGAGAAGAAAGGGGCGGAGCTTATAAGAGATATAAGAGGGGGTAGGTAATATTTACTACGGAACCCTCTCTGGATCTTTAGTAGAGATGATACTATCTATGAAGTATTGCTATATGTGAAACCTGCTACTGCTACTTTTCAATATCTGTTAAATTAAACTGTGAAATGTGAAATTATGTCTTGGCTGATCTGTTATGTAGCTATTGCTTCTTCATATAGGCTAATATATATCAGAAAAAAACAGTTGAATTTTAAACAGTTGTACGAATTTGATTGGTTAACGAACTTGTCCAGGTTATTACCAATCGATGGTCGTGTCAAAGTTGAATAACAATTTCAACGATCTCACTAAAAGTGGTCTAGAAGGCAGGATCAGTGATCATTTCAAGGTTCAGGGTCTAGGTGTTCCTATGATGGCCGCTCCAGTGAAAATTTGCTAATAAAGGATAGGATCAATATTTTTACAAAACGTCGTATTTCATTGGTTAAGAATAGAGATGATACTATCTGTGAAATATTGTTATTTGTGAAAACTGATACTGCTACTTTTCAATATCTGTTAAATTAAACTGTGAATAACTGCGAACTGTGAAATAATGTCTTGGCTGATCTGTTATTGCTTCTTCATATAGGCTAATATAAACAAGAAAACAACAAACAAACGAAATCAGGTATTTTATCTACACAAATACACAATTCTTCTATACAATTATTCTTCTACACAACACTAAATGTGCAAAAAAAAATTCGCTGTACTAAATAAATAATACCAACAACAAGCTAAATCTGGCGGGAAACAACTATGCGCGCGCAGTTAGCAATATCAATATTTATCTCGTCTCAGTAACTCCGCACTAACAAAAGTGTGAACTGTGAAATTTCGGAGTTCACAGTTAGTGTGTACATAGGTAGGACCAAAGTGTGAACTCACTAAGCATGCGCAGGACAAAGCGACGATTTCAGATATTTCAGTTCACAGTTAGTAACAGTTGAACTCATCCATTCACTATTAGATAAATATGTAAAATTTGACTATCTGTGAAAAGTAGCAGTTCTGTGATATATATCACAGAGATGGTAACGACCATCTCTAACCTTTAGTGTAGTTTACTGTAAAGCTCGTCAAAAAATATGGGTGAAATGACAAAGCAAACATTTCCCGAAATGTATACGAGGGGTGTTCAGAAAGTAACGAGAATTTCAATTTTTTGAACAAAATATTTATTTATTCTTCTACACTGATGTCGTCGCCTTCAAAATAGTCCCCATTGGAGATTATGCACTTGTGCCAGCGCTTCTTCCAATCCTCGAAACACTTCTCAAACTCGATCTTTGAGATAGCCTTTAGTTCTTTCAACGATGCGCTTGTAATGTCATCTACGGCTGTAAAACGACGGCCCTTTAAGGTTCTCTTTATTTTTAGAAATAGGAAAAAGTCACACGGAACCATGTCTGGCGAATATGGAGGCTGGGGCATCGTTACATTACTGTTTTTAGCCAAAAATTCACGAACAAGTAATGAAGCGTGAGCTGGTGCATTATCGTGGTGCAAAAGCCATGAATTTTTTTTCCAAAGATCCGGGCGTTTTTTTCGGATTGCTTCACGCAAACGGCGTTGAACTTGTAGGTAGTACTCCTTATTGACCGTTTCACCTGGTGGAAAGAATTCATGATGCACTATGCCATAATATCGAAGAACACAGTGAGCCATAATATCGAATAACCTTCACGTTCGACCACACTTGTCGAGCCTTTTTCAGTCTTGGCGAGCCAGAGTACCTCCACTGGGATTATTGAGCCTTAGTTTCGACGTCATATCCGTAAACCCTTGTTTCGTCACTTGTTATAATACGTTTCAGTAATTCTGCATCGTCGTTGACTTTATTTATTGACTCCTGAGCAACTTCCATTCGTCGCTGTTTTTGTTCAAAATTCAACAATTTTTGAACGAATTTTGCTGCCATGCGTTTCATACACATAACATTGGAAATAATGTCATGACATGATCCAATCGATAAGCCAACATCATCAGCGACCTCTCTAATTGTGTTCGGCGATTGTTCATAAACATTTCTTTCACTTTTTTCACGGTTGTTGATGTGCTGGGCGTCAAATGCGTTCGTCATCTTCAACTTCTTCACGGCCTTCTTGGAAACGCTTATACCACTCGTAAACTCTTGCTTTACTCATAGCAGACTCACCATAGGGCTTTGTTAACATTTCACACACTTTGTTACACTTTATTCCATTTTTTACGCAAAATTTTATACAAATTCTTTGATCTATTTCTTTTAACAAACGAAAATCGCCGAGCTCATAAAAACACGTCTAACCTTAGTGGCTGTCACAGACAAAGTCAACAATGAAAACAGAATTTAACCGTCACCAACGTTTGCGAGAAAACTGTTAATTTCCTAACTTTCTAGTTGAATGAACAGTGCTCCTGTCGACAAAGTCTCTCTACATAACAAAACTCAAATTTAAGTACATTCCATTCCTATTGTACGATGAGTGATTTATGATTCTCACCTGTCTCCAAGTACCTGTCCCTAATAATTTTAAAAGTTCAGAAGATTAACTTCCTAAGCATAATACAGATAAATTTTCCAAACCTACCTGCGACACTAACATATCTTTATAATATATAATATATAAATCATTGATATGTACCAGCTGAAACATTAAGCAACCTGCATGCCTTTACACTTACCGAGGAATGTACAGAGTACGGATGTAGTCTATAATTATATGTATATTTATAACTGTAAGAAATCTTTTGGAATTTATAACTACCCGATGCAGTGCTGCATTGGAAATGCAATTACAGTAATATCTTGCTTGGATTACAGTAATTTGTGTTATTAGCGATACAGAAAGCCACGTACAAAGTTCACTTTAACCTTACATTACATTACAAATGCAGTGGATGAGGTATTCACTTTCGGCGTGTCGTGTGCAGCAAGTTTGGGCTCGGTCAAAGATTGATATTCCTTTAATTTACAGTTCAGCACGCCGGAAGGGCGTTATCGATGCATCGGCGGCCGCTAGTGCGAAAATATTGATATTCTTGGTTCGTTTTAAGCTTATTTGAATTACTCCATTTGGCATTACTAGAATATTTCCATTTGGAAATGAGCTGATGAAGCGACTATCATGATAAGATCCATGACCCGGGATCTTTAAATGAGCGCCGATTTTTACCTCTAGAATACTTTTTAAGGGGCCGTTTGAAATATTGTGTGTGTGTGTGTGTGTGTGTGTGTGTGTGTGTGTTTGTTTGTTTTAGCACTCAAGCGTCAGAAATTCGGGTCCTATTTTATTAAATTTCGATAAAATCGAATTTTATTAAATTTGGCATAAAAATCGATTTTGGTTACAAATTTGTTACAAAAACGAAATTTGTTTAAGCGTTTTAAAATATAGTTGCAAATCCCAAACTTTAAGAATATTATCACATATATTCAATTTAACTTTGAATATATATATATCTCCTATAAGGAGTTGCGCTTAGCGGAGCGGCCTACGCTTTCAAAACCGAACATATTATTTTTAATGTAATTGTGGCCACTGAAATCGTAAAGGAGCTGAGCGGAGTCGTTGGATTCCGCTCCGCGTAGCTTTCACTCAGTCTAGGTTCAGTTTGTAAACTGACTCCCCTTCTTCCACATGCTGACCACGCCTCCAAAATTATTATTGCCTAGGTTATCGTTGCCTGGGCTACCGTTTTCAAGCACAGTGATTTCCTAGACTCTATTACAGTAGGAGCCGCCTCGGTGGCCTAGTTGATAACGTACTGGGCTTTCACCCCGAGGACCCGGGTTCGATTCCCGGTCAGGGCTTGGCATTTTCATACGCTATAAATCATTCCATCGTCTGCATTAGCCCAAGTGTGCACAATAGTCGGACGTTAAAAAAAAAAGTACAGTAGGCCTAAATATTTGGATTTAAAAGATTATACAAACACGTTCTATAAAATGACTGAACTCCGCTTCCGGTTGCCGTTCACCTTCATTCCGCTCCGCTAGACTCGGCTCAGCGTAACTCCGCTTCGCATTTGGTGGCCGCCGACCTAATTGTTTAAAAAAATTAACGCTAATAATTAAATTATTTATGAAAAAAAACATTTCCGAAAATAGTATAGAAAAAATACGGTGACGTTACTTTTTGGAAATCCGCTTTTATTACGTCAGCGAACAACTGCGTATCACTATTATTTGAAAATATGATTCACTATAGTAATAAGCGTTAAAATCTGCATAAATTAGCATTCTGAATGTTCTAATCCATTGAAAAATTAAAATGCTAATATATGCATATTTTAACTCTCGTTATGACGGTGAAATCATATTTTGTATAAAGTAAGATGACGTTATTGTCGTATGATGAGATTCGCCTACGAGATATGTTATTTGTGGAAACTCGCTTCCATCACGTCAGCAAGATAGCGAATTATGTCGATAAAATCTTATCCAAACAGTAATTTTACTATTTAGGGCATATACTCGTATATTTCAATCAACTGCTTTTTTGCGGAAACAAATTTTGTTGGTTTTCTACTAAACAAAATATAAACTCTTTTTATGTTCTTCTTCTTTTCTGCTACGATTATTGTCACTATGTTCAGTATAATAATCTGCTTTCCCTAGCTTTGACAATTTTTCTTTCGCTGACGCGTTTCGGAGAACCTCCATCTTCAAAAACTGTTTCTATACTGGTCACCAATATTATGGCTCGTTCTATTTATAACTTTATAGCTCCACGTAAAAATAGAGGAGGGGTACGAGGTGGAGCTAGAAAGTTATAAATAGGATGAGCCATAATATTGGTGACCAGTATAGAAATAGTTTTTGAAGATGGAAGTTTTCCGAAACGCGTCAACGAAAGAAGAATTGACGAAGCTAGGGAAGGCAGACTATTATACTGAACATAGTGAAAATATAAACTATTTGAACTGTCCTAAAAAATTCTCTTCACTTAAATTATTTAAATAGATAGGCCTATGTATAAGTGAGTTTTTGCACAAGTGTTGTTTCATACAATTTATTATTTTTGTAGCCGTCTCGGTGGCCTAGTTGATAGCGTACTGGGCTTTCACCCCGAGGACTCGGGTTCGATTCCCGGCCAGGGCTTTGGCATTTTCATACGCTATTCATCGTTTGCATTTCATCGTCCCAAGTGTGCACAATAGTCGGACGTTAAAAAAAAAAAAATTTTTGTATTATTTTCTATTTTGTATTGATGATTTTTCATGTTTCTACAAAACTGATATATATATATATATATATATATATATATATATATATATATATATATATATTATTATTATTATTATTATTATCTGCGCATAGACCCTGTTGGATCACGCAAAGCACTCCGACTCATGTCTTGCTCCTTCTAATCCTCCACACCTCCCTCATCCTGTCCCCATGGATCCTCTTCCGCTCCTCCGTCCATTTTACCCCTGCTCTCTTTGGGATTTCATTCTCTGGGACCTTCCAACCGAGCATTTTTCTCCTGTATGCGTGCCTGTCTTCAACATCTGTTGAGTCTATTCCTGCGTCATGTAGGTCTATTCTGACTTGTGCGATCCACGACGTTGTTGATTTGACACCTTGTATATACTTAAGGATTCTGTTGGCAAGTCTCGTTGTAGGGAGTCTACTGATGTGTCCATAGAACCGAAGCCTCCTTCTTCTGATATCTGCTGCCAGGTTCGATATCTTCTCTATGGTCTTCCGGGAGTGCAACCTGTATCCATCTTCTGTTAATCTCGGACCAAGGATCTTCCTTATATATATATATATATATATATATATATATATATATATATATATATATATATATATATATATAAATTTCAAATTTTCAATTTTTGCTGCCGTTAATCAAATTTTCAATTTTTCAAATTTTCAATCGTTAATCAAATACTTTCTTTTCAACTACTCAAGTTCAAATATATTTTTTAAAACTTTTAGTGGATGACACGTGATGTTAATACAGTTTTTTCAAATATTAATTCATCAATTAAATTTAATTAGTTTTAGTTTTATATGGGAGAAAACATTTCTCTTATATAAGATATTTAGCAGGATATAAATTTAACAATAAATTGTTGACCTAGATAGGAATTTACTTAAATTTTTTTTATATATTATTTGTTAAGCTGATGATTATCTGAACATTTATGTTTAAATTCGAGAAATAATAACTACTAAAAAAAGAGCAGTTCATTATACTGTTTTTTTTTTTTTTTTTTCTGTTACTTTATTTATTATTTTTTTCTGGGTGAAGTAGATCATCTTCGTAGTGAATGACAAAGAATATATTATTTTAACTAGTCGAAAACGTAAAATCAGTTAAAAATGCCTCAAAATGAAATCTTTCTATACACATGTTCAGGATCGATTTCCAAATAACTTTCAAAATTCTGTCTGTCAGTCTGTGTGTCAAGAAATTTGTAAACACGATAACGAGAGGAAGTAGCAACCGATTTACTTCAAATTTATAACACTAAACAAAATCTGCTTGGACTAGAAAGTGATTTATGAATTATGCTGTACTGGAAATAATTATATTTACATTATTTTTTTGAAGATTTTTTTTTAGAAGACTCGTCCCAGCAATAGACATTGACCCCCCTAACAGAATCGTTACATTTGATCCAGTACAAATCCCATTACTTAGTGCAATAATTTTATTATCATCAGGAATTACAATTACAAGAGCTCGTCATAGACTAGTAGATACAAATTACAACCAGGTAATCAAGGATTATTTTTCACAAGCACGTTATGAAGCTATTTCTCATTATTACAAGGATACGAATACTACGAAGTACTTAATTGCCGATTCAATTTATGGATCAACATTCTCTATAGCGACAGGGTTTCACGGATTACACGTATTAATTGGAACTAAATTTATTATTATCACCATAATTCGATATATAATATTTCATTTCTTTAATATTCACCATTTCGGATTTTATATTGTCATTTCGTAAATGTATTATGATTATTCTTATACATTTCTATCTACTGATGAGATAAATTATTCTTTTAGTATATAAGTGTATACTAAAATTGTTTTTCGTAGTTATTGCTATTTCTACTATTTTCGTAGTTTTCGTATTATTTGCTATTTCTATTTTCGTAGTTATTCTTATACATTTCTATCTACTGATGAGGTAAATTATTCTTTTAGTATATAAGTGTATACTAAAATTGTTTTTCGTAGTTATTGCTATTTCTACTATTTTCGTAGTTTTCGTATTATTTGCTATTTCTATTTTCGTAGTTATTCTTATACATTTCTATCTACTGATGAGGTAAATTATTCTTTTAGTATATAAGTGTATACTAAAATTGTTTTTCGTAGTTATTGCTATTTCTACTATTTTCGTAGTTTTCGTATTATTTGCTATTTCTGTTTTCGTAGTTATTCTTATACATTTCTATCTACTGATGAGGTAAATTATTCTTTTAGTATATAAGTGTATACTAAAATTGTTTTTCGTAGTTATTGCTATTTCTACTATTTTCGTAGTTTTCGTATTATTTGCTATTTCTATTTTCGTAGTTATTCTTATACATTTCTATCTACTGATGAGGTAAATTATTCTTTTAGTATATAAGTGTATACTAAAATTGTTTTTCGTAGTTATTGCTATTTCTACTATTTTCGTAGTTTTCATATTATTTGCTATTTCTATTTTCGTAGTTATTCTTATACATTTCTATCTACTGATGAGGTAAATTATTCTTTTAGTATATAAGTGTATACTAAAATTGTTTTTCGTAGTTATTGCTATTTCTACTATTTTCGTAGTTTTCGTATTATTTGCTATTTCTATTTTCGTAGTTATTCTTATACATTTCTATCTACTGATGAGGTAAATTATTCTTTTAGTATATAAGTGTATACTAAAATTGTTTTTCGTAGTTATTGCTCAAAAAATTGTGGAGGCTAGAAAATCATAGGGGTGAAAATTTTTAAACGGGATTAATTACTAGTTATTTTGAGCGGGGTATCAAATTGTTAATAAATTGCTTTGAATCTGAATATGCTATTGGAATTGAAAATTTTAGGATTTTTGAACCCTTAAATGGCAAAGACCGTACATTTTAGAATTTTTGGTTTGAATCTGAATAGGACGTGTACGAGGTGTGTTCAGAAAGTAACGAGAATTTTAATTTTTTGAACAAAATATTTATTTATTCTTTTTTTTTTTTTTTTGTTAGAGCATTTTACCAGTACGTGAAAATGTTTCTTCGTGTTTCGACCATTGTGTCTAGCGACTAGTTGGACACAAACTTCGTTTTTATAATTACCTAATACCTGAAATCCATCTATTGTGCCTACACGATAATGGTCCGCGCAATAAAACGGTTTGATTGTCGTAAAACAGTGAGCAAGTTGCGTCATCGACACTGCGCATGCCCGACTTGTTTAATTAAACGAAGTGTGTTAATATTTCATTGAATTCTAGTTGTTTCAAAGTTATCTTAATGGCACTGGATCGACTATTAACCGCAACATTAGAACATCGACTCCCAGTCTTGGTTGGCTATAAACACGCTACTATAGCCGCTAGCGTGTAAACGTGGGCTGTATTTCATTGTATTTCAATCGTACACTTTACCGACTAGCAAACAAAACAAGTAATATAAATAAATGTTTAATTTCAATTCATACTTAGGTCAACAATTTATTCCTAAATTTATATCCTGCTAAATATCTTATATAAGAGAAATTTTCTTCTCCCATATAAAACTAAAACTAATTAAATTTAATTGATGAATTAATATTTGAAAAAACTGTATTAACATCAAGTGTCATCCACTAAAAGTTTTAAAAAATTTATATGAACTTGAGTGGTTGAATAGAAAGTATTTTATTAACGATTGAAAATTTGAACAAGGTATATAAATATATATAAAAGGCAACGTCCTGACTGACTGACTGATCAACGTACAGCCCAAACTATAAAACCTAGAGACTTGAAATTTTGAGGATACCTTCGTTTTAATATGTAAGCGCGTACTAAGAAAGGATTTTTCAAAATTTTGATTTTGACGTCATTAAACTACTTACCCAATACAAATTTAATAAACAACGTACAACACAAATTATAATACAAATAATTCAGCATTCCCCCACCAAATTCATCCCCTAAAAAGAAAAAAATTGTAAAAGAGGTATAAATGTTTGTATTGGAGAAAAATATTTTTTATCAGATTTTCTTAAATTCGAATGGAACACGTTTGAAGACAATAAAACAAAATATTCAGGTTATAATATTTTTTCATATTCACTGTAAAATAATCATGAGTTTAGATAATCACGCTTTTATTATTATATTTTTTTATGTTTCTAAATTATTACATTACTGAAAAAGTTTAAGTTTCGTGGGCGAAGCCGCGACGGGTAATGCTAGTAAATATATATAGGGAGAGTGTTAACTAATAGTAGGAATTGAATAAGATACACTTCGTGCAGAAACCACACTTTAATCATATTTAAGTGATATAAACAGCGCATTTAGTTAAACGGAGTTCCGTTAAATCACTTATTTGCCAAAATATCCGATAGTATTACTCGCATACTTGTGGTAGCATTTACTATCACATTTGAAGAACAGTGAGATCAAGATCTTACGATAGTAGTTAGATATCACGTGAGAGTTGTAACAATTAACAGTGATACAAACAATCCGGTACTTGTTATTCACAGGTCCGATAACAGTGGCAGCAGTTACGTATTGATTTGATTAGCAGTTATTCAACGACAGTAGCAGTTGTTACTCAGAGATCCAAACACAGTGCTTTATATTAGACTGCAATGGTAGCAGTTACCCACATATCTTTTGACAGTAGTAACAGTTACTTACAGATCCAAATGCAATGGTAGCAGTATTCACAAATCTTATGACAGTTGTAACAGTCTCTTACAGATTCAAAGATAATTACAGTGGTTACTTACGGAGTTTATGACAGTGGAAAAGTTCTTTACAGAACCAAAGACACTGGTAGCAGTTATTCACAGATCTTATGATATTGGTACAATTTCTTACAGATTCAGTGACAACATATATCTGACTCCACTCTTATTTTACACATGTCACATATCTTATGACAGTGGTAACAATTCCTTACAGATTAGGTGACCATTGTAGTAGTTACTCGTATATCTTATGACAGTGGTAACAGTTCCTTACAGATCCAAAGACAAAGACAGCAATTACTCACGGAGCTCCATGTGTAAGTTCATAAGCAAATGTCAGTTATAAAAGGTACTTACGGATCCAAAAGACCATCGCAGCAGTTATTCACAGATCTTACAACATTATTAACAGTTCCTTACAGATCCAAAGACAATGACAGCAGTTACGAAGCTTATGACAGTGGTAACAATTCCTTACAGAACAAAAGTCATTGGTAGCAGTTATTCACAGATCTTATGACAGTGGTAACAGTTCCTTACAGACCCAAAGACCGTCGTAGCTGTTATTCATAGATCTTATAACATTACTAACAATTTCTTACAGATTCACATATAATGGTAGCAGTTACTCACGGAGCTTATGACATTGATAACAGTTCCTTACAGACTGAAAGACAATGGTAGCAATTACTCAAGGTGCTTATGATAGTGGTAACAGTTTCTTACAACCTTACAAATCCAAAGATAGTGGTAACAATTATTCACGGATCTATGGCATTGATAACAATGCCTTATAAATTCAAAGGCAGCTTAGCTTATGACAATGGTAACAGTTCCTTGGTAGCAGTTACTCACGGAGCCTATGACATTGGTAACAGTTCCTTACAGACTGAAAGACAACGGTAGCAGTTACTCGAGGCTCTTATGACAGTGGTAACAGTTCCTTACAACCCAAAGATAGTGGTAACAATTATTCACGGATCTTACGACATTCATTATAACAATGCTTTATACATTCAAAAACAGCTGAGCTTATGACAGTGGTAACAGTTTCTTATAAATGCAAAGGTAGTAGTAACAGTTATTCACGGATTTTAAGACATTAGTAACAATGCTTTACAGATCTAAATGTAGTGGTAGCAGTTGCTCACGGAACGTATGACATTTGTAACAGCGTCTCACAGAACCAAAGTTACTAATAGCAGTTATTCACAGATCGGATAATAATGTAAACAGTTCGTCATAAATCAAAACACATTACATTCGCTTCCATCACGACAGCTCCCCAATACGTTCCGCGATAATTTCAATATTGGATGAGTAAAATTTCAACGGCTAATTACTATAATCCGTCACGCTAAGTGCGCCATTTTGTCAGCTGATGAATGAATTTAAAATAAATACTATACTTTGCACAGATAAAGATGTAGGCTAATCTTATCTGTGCATTACAATTTAATGATAATGATGTATTCTTATATGACATCACTTTCTTTAAACTGTAGCCTGCATGAATTCACCTAACTGTTATAGTAGGGACTACAGACAGATAACAGGTTTACAATTATTTATTTATTAGGTAGTTGTAAAAATATGTTGCCGTAAATAACTTCATTCTTATACAATTCAGTTTTAAAGTTTTAATACTCACATAATATACTGTATAAAATAATTACGGCATGCAGGTGTTCTGCTGGCGTGATGGAAGGTAATTTTAAAAAAATAACGTTATCACCATAATTTTTAAATCACACACTGTTTTTTTAAATCTCT
The DNA here is from genome assembly GCA_022606455.1 of Callitettix versicolor. NCBI lineage: Eukaryota > Metazoa > Arthropoda > Insecta > Hemiptera > Cercopidae > Callitettix > Callitettix versicolor. The sequence goes on from CM040191.1 coordinate 52,918,618, forward strand.
CTTTACGATCATAATCACCGCGTTTAGATCTGCTTGGATTAGTGGCCTATTTTAATTTTTTTTTTTTTTTTTTTTTTTAACGTTCGACTATTGTGCACACTTGGGCTAATGCAGACGGTGGGATGATTTATAGCGTATGAAAATGCCAAGCCCTGGCCGGGAATCGAACCCGGGTCCTCGGGGTGAAAGCCCAGTACGCTATCAACTAGGCCACCGGTGGGGCGTGGCCTGTTTTAAATCACGTTGAAAATAAAATATTTTGTATCGTTTTCGCAACGGTAATTTTTGCATACTTTAATGCCGATATAAGATAAAAGTTATAAAATTTGTAATGCATGGAATGGCTACCATTTTGAAACTGTTTACAAAATCTGTGACTGCATTAACTTTCTACAATGCCGATAATGGTAATAGTTTGGAAAAGTCTGTTTCCCAGGAAATCTTTCCGACCGTTTCAAAATGGCGGCGAAATATTTACGAAAAAATCACTTTTTTATTTTACATGTCATTGGAAGTCTGATTTTACCATTATAATCAACATTAAAATAGGCATAAGTAAGAATTTTAAAATATCAAAATTACTTTGAAAATATGAGAACGAACCCTGACCGCCGTCGAATGTATTTTCGTATTTTCAATTGAGTTTGAAAATTTTAAATGAGGATTCTTAATGATGGTTAAATTAGATTTTCAAAAAAGTGTAACACGAAAAACATTTTTGCTGGAAATTCACTTCCATCACGTCAGCGAGGCAGCTGCGTGCCGGGATTATTTTTGTATTGTCTTTCTGCGGCGGTTGCGCCACTTTTACGGAAGAAATAGGTTAGGAAGACATTATTTTGCCCATCACGTAGAACAAAGTGGCCGACATCGCCTTGAAACTGATTGTGTGTACATTAAACACACAAGGTTTTGTTATTGAATCAACCCAACTTAACTATGTGCAAATATTTATCACAGTGACAAGACATGCGCGCACCTGTATCGCTCACGTGTTGTCACTCGTATTTTACTGATGTATATATCCATTAAGCGGCCCACAGACTTGGTTGTCAACTTTGTTGCCAAGTTGGTTGCTCCTGGTTTCCACAGACGGTCAACTTGATTATCAACCTTGTTGCCAACATCATTTACCAATCGGCATTGCTATTCTCGTCGTGGCAAAAAATTAGCCAGGATTCTATGTATATACTTTTGAACGAGTTGTGTGAGAATGAAGATGAAATGGGTATTCAAAGTAAAAAGAGGAAAAAATTGTGGTCAAAGGAGTGGTACTTACAACGCCCAGAGTTTTCTCATTTTAATTTATTAGGTGAACTTCGAGTCTCTGCACCTGAAGATTTTAAACATTTTTCACGAATGGAAAGTAAAACATATGAAGAATTGTTGAATAAAGTGCGACCTCTTATTGAAAAAGACACTATCGTGAGATGTGTGCAATTACTGCGAATTCACGGCGATGATAACCTGAACGGTTTTTCGCCGGAAAAAAAAAATACTGCGAATTCGTTGAAGTTCTTTAAACTCTCAGCATTTGCAATCGGTTCAGTTTTATGGTAAATTTCCAACAGCTTTTATCAAGCATTTCTCTTTTTATTCCAGTCTTTAAACACTTCCGGTTTTACTTTCCAAAGTTCATTCAACTTTTCGAAAAACTTGATCCAAATTGGCATATTTGGTATCGACATACGAGGGTTGTCCGTAAAGTAAGGTTCCCAAGGGGTTATAGTCGCTGCGAACGTTGCTACGCGGGATCCGGTGACCTTGGCTTGCAGCTTGGTTCCTCCACTCCCAATCCCCACTCCGCGATCGGTCTGCGACGCTCAGTCTTGGCTTGGTAGCCGTTAATAATTGAGTTGTCTTTTCTGTTTCCCGCCAGGTGCGAATTACGCTCTGTGATTCGTTTTTTGTGTGCAAAAAGCACTGCGCCTGTGGACATTCATATCCAACTGTGTGAAGTCTGCGGAGAAAAATGTATGAGCATACAACACGTGCGCGAATGGTGCAGAGAATTCAGACAGACGTTCATGATGAACAGCGTTTCGGACGAAACGATTGCGAAAGTGGAAGAAGCAATGCTGAACGATCAAAGGGTGACTGTTCGGGAGCTCTCTGAGATGATCCCTGATATCAGTAAGACCTGGATTGATAAAATTTTGACAGACCATTTAGGGTATAGCAGGTTTGTGCAAAATGGGTCCCAAGCAGACCACAAACCGTAACGGATTGATGCGGCCCGCAAATTTCTTCACGCCTACGAAACCGATGGCAAGAAATTCTTGGACTCCATTGTCACTGGGGACGAGACCTGGGTACACTATACGATATCGGAAACGAAAAAACAATCACGTCATTGGAAACATCCAGAGTCGACGAAGCCGCGGAAGTTCAAACGAACACTGTCTGCCGGCAAAGTCATGGCGAGCGTGTTTTGGGACAAGAAGGGGTTATTGTTGTGCGAATTCATGGATACTGGCACAACAATCAATGCTGATCGTTACTGTGAGACGTTAAAGAACCTTCGCCGCGCGATTCAAAACAAGAGGAGAGACATGCTCACGAAGGGAGTTTGTTTCCATCACGACAAAGCTCGTCCGCACACCGCAAGTGTAACAACCGATTTCATCAACCAATTTCGATGGGATACTGTCACATATCCACTCTACAGACCGGACTTAGCCCCGAGTGGTTACCATCTCTTCCCTAATTTGAAGAAACACGTAGGTGGGACGCATTTCAGTACCAGAGAGAAGCTGAAAGAAAAAGTTTTAAGCTACCTTCGCGGCTCGGCGGGAGAGTTTTTCGACTCAGGCGTACAAAAGATGGTTCACCGTATGCAAAAATGCACCGATCTCAACGGTGATTACGTCGAAAAATAGAAAAAAGTGTAAGCTTTCCAAAAATGTATTATTTAATGCAAATAAACATGTTTTTCATTATGAAAAATTATTGGGAACCTTATTTTACGGACAACCCAAGTACAATATTATATGTAATAACTTTTTAACGAACAAAAAAAACGTGTTTAAGTGAAAACCAATTGCAAATCAACAACCACCGTTCAACAAAAGAGCAAGATTACTATTGACGTTGCCAACCTTGTAAACTTCTCCACAGACACTTCAACAGGGTTGCCAACATGAGGCTCCTCCCATCGAAAATCAAAAGTGTTTTGATCTACCTTAACCGTTTACCACAACCGCCAACCTGCCCACAGACCTGCAACATCTCTTCCAACATGGTAAGTTGGCAACAAGGTTGACAACCAAGTTGTTAGTCTGTGGGCCGCTTTATACATAAGTACACACAGTACGTATACAGTACGCATTTGCTGCTCTAGTACCAAATTGTAGAGATGTTAACGATATCACAGAACTGCTACTTTTTTACAAATTATCTGATTTCGCATTTTTATCTAATAGTGAATGGTTGATTTTAACTGTTACTAATTGTGAACTGAAATTTCCGGAACTATTGCACGAATTCATGTCTCTAGTTTCTTTCATTTCCGCTAGGATCGCCTCGCCTTGCTCTGCACCTGCCCAAACTGTGGGTTCACAGTTTGGTGCCTACCACTTTCACAAATTAACTAGTCTATTTCACACTTAACATATACTACACTAACTGTGAACTGTGAAACTTTCACGGTTCACATTTCGTTAGTATGGAATTACAGAGAAGAGATAAATATTGATATTGTTAACTGTGCGCGCCTCACAGTTCTTTCCCGCCAGATTTAGCTTGTTCTTGGTATTATTTGTTTAGTATAGCGTATGTTTTTTTGTAGGCCTACAAGTAATTTTAGAATTGCGTAGATAAATAGATACCATTAACAGCGATTTTTTTTTCAAGTTTATGTAATTTCAAGTAATGTAATGAAGACACAATAGCTACATAACAGGTCAGCCAAGAGTATTTCACAGTTATCCACAATTAACACATTGAAAAGTAGCAGTTCAGTTTTCACAGATACCAATATTTTACAGGTAATATCTCTACCAAACTGTGAACCCACTACGCAGGCGTAGAACAAGGCGAACCTAGCGGAAATGAAAGAAACTAGGAACATGGATTGGTGGAACAGATTCGGAAATTTAACAGTTAAACTCATCATTCACTGTTATTTAAATATGCGAAATCTGACTGTGAAAAAGTAGCAGTTCTGTGATATCGTTAACATCTCTACGGTTTAATACTAGAGAAGCAAATACTATATATACGTATCTAGGTATTTACGTATAATGAGTATAGGCATATACGTCAGCAAAATTCGAGTTACAACTAGGGGTGGGCGAAACGGTTATTTCCTAGTAACAGGTTCCAATGTTATCGTTTTAGTCTAGTAACATGTTCCATAACCCTGTTAAAAATAACAGAGATCCAAACTTGTGTTTCAGCTTTATTATAAAGCATCATTCCACAAGTTTGGAAAGCTGTTAATTTTTAACAAGGATTCACTTGATATTCGAATGATTTAGACATTCGAATATTTGGAATTCAATGATTTAAGGTAGATTTACACTGGGCAGATATGATGACGTCATTGAGATACAATTAGGCGTTGAGCATGCAATAAAAATGTGTATGAAACATGTCATGAAACATGTTGAAAAACGTGCATATTTACATTCTTCAACAAATTCATACACAACTGTTTTAGTTATGGCACAGTTTTCAATATTTTAAAAATAATTAATTAATATTTTTAATTGTAAAGTTTTTTCTTTAGTCCCACTAGCCGTTATGAAAAACTTTAAGACAACACAACATGGAACAGGCCAATATGGAAAAATAACACCACACTGACAATGTCGTTATGTCGTTTCACAAAGCCCAAAAACAGTTTCAAAATAACAGGCAGACACAGGCACGCATGCGCAGTAGAAACTTTCGAGTTGTTAGAGGCGTTTGGAGGGGTGACTGCCTATTCAATTGTCATCCGCGTAGCATCCTATGACGTATGACCCTGTTCCAAAAATAACAGGGTAAATGACATAACATGTTACTCGTGGAACGTTTATTCGTTTGGAACGCTGTTATTTTGGCTGTTACGTTAAATAACTCCCACCTCTAGTTAAAACACGTAGGCGATACAGGTCAGCCAATAATTTCACTGTTTTATTTAACATATATTGAAAAGTAGCAGTAGCAGTTTTTACAGATAACAAAATTTCACTGATGGTAACAACTATACTGAATACGTTGTAGAAGCGTTTTAAAATATAAAGGATAGATACATGCTGTAGAACCGGACCAACATGTTCAAGCACATCCTTTAACACGACCTAGAGCCCAATAGAGATGGTAACGATATCACAGGCTGCTACTTTTTCACAGATAGTAAAATTTCGCATATTTAAGTAACAGTGAATGGCTGTTCAACTGTTACTAACTGTGAATTGAAATCTCCGAAATCTATTCAACCAATCCGTGCCCCTAGTTTCTTTTATTTCCGCTAAGATCGCATCGCTTTGCCCTGCACATGCGTAATGGGTTCACAGTTCACACTTTTGTTAGTGTGGAATTACTGAGACGAGATAAATATTGAAATTGCTAACTGCGCGCGCACAGTTGTTTCCCGCCAGATTTAGCTTGTTGTTGGTGTTATTTATTTAATATAGCGAATGTTTTTTGTACAAGTAGTGTTATGTAGAAGAATAATTGTATAGAAGAATTGTGTATTTGTGTAGATAAAATACCTGATTTTGTTTGTTTGTTTTTTTCTTGTTTATATTAAGCCTATATGAAGAAGCAATAACAGATCAGCCAAGACATTATTTCACAGTTCACAGTTTAATTTAACAGATATTGAAAAGTAGCAGTAGCAGTTTTCACATATAACAATATTTCACAGATAGTATCATCTCTAGAGCCCAAGTATGTCAGGTAGTTCTCCCTCGTAGTGGAGAGAAGAATAGGGGGCTGGCCGTTTCCTAGAACGGCTCACTTAGCAACCCCTATTCCATCGCACACAAGGTCAGTGACACGGGAAGCCCTCACTTCCTTTACAAGAATTTTGGGACAGGAAAAGAACGATTACGAGTGACAACAGAAAATATCACCGCTGATGTAATTCGTCGTATCGTTGTTGTAAGTGGATTTGGAATGTCATTAAGTAGCAACTGATTGTTGAAGAATTAATCTAAACAAACGGTTTATATAATTCAGTTTATCACTCATAAAGAGCTGGAAAAAACTGTTTTCGGTTCAACCATAAAATAGTTTCGATAAATTTACTAATAAAATCAAGGGTCCAGGTCACACTAGGAAAAACTTGGAAAAACACTTTTCAAACTAGTAATTATCACATTGAACATGATAGTATCAAAGCCTAACTCAACCATAATGGACTAGAGCATTCCAGCTGTAAATGTTATTTCACCATTAATTAGCTCGTTTTTAGAATTAATCTATTCAGAAAATGAATAGTTCTTTGGATTGAATCTGTTCCGAACTACCGCTCTCTCTATTCTTGGATTCCGGTCCGCTTTAAATGATACAGATTTAAATTATTATGCTCCATTGAATCCGCATCGGCTCCAGCTACCATTTAAGTAACTGAAAAAAGGTCAGGGTTTTACTGCCCTTAACTTCCAGACTGCTGGGTCGTTAGTGATGCGCGATTACGAGATATTTTATTCGATTGTAAAAACATCTCGATGCTTCTAGATTGTGTTGGACTCGTCAGTCGTCACTTGATTATTTTTCTAATCCAACCTATTCAGTAAAATGAATCGTTCTTTGGATTGAATCTGTTCCGAACTACCGTTCTTTCTATTCTTGGAGGCCGCCTCGGTGGTCTAGTGGATAGCGTACTAGGCTTTCACCCCGAGGACCCGGGTTCGATTCCCGGCAAGGGCTTGGCATTTTCATACGCTATAAAAATCATCCCATCGTCTGCATTAGCCCGTGTGCACAATAGTCGGACGTTAAACACACAAAAAAATCTATTCTTGGATTCCGGTTCTTTTTAAAGGGTATCGGTTTTAATTATTATGCTCCATTGAATCCTCATTGGATCCACACTGTTTCCCAGTCCCCGTTCAAGTAACTGAAAAAAGGTCAGGGTTTTACTGCCATTAACTTTCAGACTGCTGGATCGTTAGTGATGAGCAATTTCGAGATGTTATATTCGATTGTTTCGATTGTAAAAACATCTCGGTGCTTCTCGATTGTATTGGACTCGTCAGTCGTCACTTGATTATTTTTCTAATTTAATTTATTCAGTAAAATGAATCGTTCTTTGGATTGAATCTGTTCCGAACTACCGCTCTTTCTATTCTTGGAGGCCGCCTCGGTGGTCTAGTGAATAGCGTACTAGGCTTTCACCCCGAGGACCCGGGTTCGATTCCCGGCAAGGGCTTGGCATTTTCATACGCTATAAAAATCATTCCATCGTCTGCATTAGCCCGTGTGCACAATAGTCGGACGTTAAACGCACAAAAAAATCTATTCTTGGATTCCGGTTCTTTTTAAAGAGTATCGGTTTTAATTATTATGCTCCATTGAATCCTCATTGGATCCACACTGTTTCCCAGTCCCCGTTCAAGTAACTGAAAAAAGGTCAGGGTTTTACTGCCATTAACTTTCAGACTGCTGGATCGTTAGTGATGAGCAATTTCGAGATGCTTCTCGATTGTATTGGACTCGTCAGTCGTCACTTGATTATTTTTCTAATCTAATTTATTCAGTAAAATGAATCGTTCTTTGGATCGAATCTGTTCCGAACTGCCGCTCTCTCTATTCTTGGATTCCGGTTCGCTTTAAATGATATATGTTTAAATTATTATGCGCCATTGAATCCGCATTTGCTCCAGCTCCCGTTTAAATAACTGAAAAAAGGTCCGGGTTTTGCTACCCTTAACTTTCAGACTGCTGGGTCGTTAGTGATGCGCGATTACGAGATGTTTTACTCGATTGTTTCGATTGTAAAAACATCTCGATCCCTCTCGATGTTACTTGACTGTTTTTCTATTCGAGTTCATCAACTCGCCGAGTCCTCTTGTTGCCTACACTTGCATGTTTACTTGTTCAGAAGTAGGCCTAAATCATCGACAAAACAATAGAGTGAATCGTCAACTTGCAGTCGGAACTGATGTCAAAACCCTTCACGTTAGGTTTGACCAAATTAAGAGTCATTGCTGTTTTTTTTTTGTATGTATAAATATGTAGTTGTTTATTACACATTGCAATTAAAGTATAAAGTAAATAAATTTAATTCTGAATGGTTTATTAATATTATTAGTGCATATATTATTTGTATAGGCGAAAACTAAAAATTTCTCTTCGGTTCAGAAGATAGTCCCTTGGATCACGCTGAAGTAATGTAAAAGAAGTTTTTTTGTGATGACTTTGTAAAATTTTATGTCGATTTTTTAAATATATTTTTGGTAATAATAAAGCACTGTTGAACAAATAGCTGCTGCTGAGTTGAAAGACATCTCTGAAGAGAATCCAAGAGGAAGGAGGCGAGTGGTTTCGGAGGCGGAATGTCATAGAATGAGCCAGAGAATGAAGGAGTACTGGCGTAGGAAGAAACAGGGGTTAATAAGGAAGAAAGTTGTGTAATTGTCCATGGCTGTATAAAATAATAAAAAAACACTGTTTTTATTAATATTAATAATTCGCACTTACAATCGACTAAAAAAACGAATTGTTTTTGTCGATTTGTGATGTCGAGTCAAAGAAAAGGAAAGCATTGCGCTAAAAATGAAGTCAGCAATCAGGGACCATCGCGATGACAATCGTCACATCATCTCTTGATATTTCAACTTGTTTTACTTGGATTCAATGATTGAATCGATTGTTTTAAGTTGTCGATTGTAAAAGTCCACTGATGAAAAAAATTCGATATCTCGCAAATCTCGAGCATCACTATGGATCGTATACGAGCCATGAGGATGAATTTGTAACAGTATTTTGATTTGAATTGTTGCTTTTGTGTGTGATTTAGTAGTATGGAAAAGAAGCGAAAAATTGATAGTGAATGCAGAAAATTTAAAGATCAGTGGAACATTCAGTATTTCGTAATTGAGTCCAGTAACAAGGCGCTATGTTTGATTTGCAATGAAAGCATAGCCGTTCTCAAAGAATATAACATTAAACGTCATTATGAAACAAAACATTTTCAAAATTATTCAAAATATACAGGAAGTTTGCGGACAGAAAAATTCGAAGCTATGAAGCGCGGATTGAAATCGCAGCAATCTTCATTTACAAAACTCAAAACTGAACAAGAGGCTGCAACTCGTGCCAGCTTTCTTGTGGCTCTTGAAATTGCAAAACGTGGAAAACCATTCACCGATGGAGAAATGATCAAAGAATGCATAATTGCAGTAGCCGAAGAAATGTGCCCTGAAAAGGTAAATTTATTAAAAACTGTCAGTATGTCAGCAAACACTGTGGCTCGAAGGGTAGAAAACATCGCTGAAAATATATATCTCTCAACTGTTCGACAAAAATGGACATGTTGAGTGGTTTTCTTTGGCCTTGGATGAGTCAACGGATGTGTCAGATACTGCTCAGGTGTTGATTTATATTCGAGGAGTAGATAAAAGCTATGAAGTGCATGAAGAACTTCTTGATATGTATAGTATTCATGGCACAACTACTGGTACAGATATTTTTAAAGGAGTTGAAATGGCCATTAATCAAAAGAACCTTCGATGGAAAAACTTGAAATGTATTACAACTGATGGAGGCAAAAATATGAGTGGGAAATATAAAGGAGTGGTCGCTCTTGTGTCAAAGGCTGTAGAAAATGACGGTGGTTCAAAACCATTAGTCTTACATTGTATCATTCATCAACAGTCTTTGTGCGGAAAATGTTTGGATATGTCTGAAGTTGTGAAACCAGTCATATCAACTGTTAATTTTATCAGATCTTTTGGGCTGAATCACACTGACAATTCCGACAATTTATTGAAGAGATTGGAGAAAATGACTTACCTTATCATACTGCCGTACGTTGGCTTAGTTGTGGGAAAGTCCTTCAGCGCTTTTTGAACTTCGAGCAGTGATCGAAATTTTTTTGAATGAAAAGCATCGCCCTCTTACTGAATTACAAAACAACGCATGGCTGTGGAAGTTAGCATTCTATGTTGATTTGACAAAACATGTGAATGAACTGAATTTGAGATTGCAAGGAGAAAACCAGCATCTTCTGATTTATACACTAATATCAAATCATTCCGGAAGAAATTGATACTGTTTCAATCACAACTACGAAGTAAATGTTTTCACATTTTAAAACATGTGAAATATTCAGCCACACCACTGAGACTGAGTTTCCTATCGATTTTGCAACTATCGAAACTTTGAGTGCTTTGAAAATAAATTTTGATTCTCGTTTCCCGGACTTTGATGCCATTGCGAATCAAATTAAGATTTTTCAGAATCCTTTTGATACTGAGATTGAAACCCTAGCCCCGGAACTTCAAATGGAAATGATTGATCTACAGTGCAGTGATATAATTAAGAACAAATATCAAAACTCATCTTTGTTGGAATTTTATAAGAGTCTTCCACTGACACAATTTGATAATTTGCATAAATTTGCTCGTTGACTGTTTTCTATTTTGAGTTCATCAACTCGCCGATCCTCTTGTTGCCTACACTTGCATGTTTACTTGTTCAGAAGTAGGCCTAAATCATCGACAAAACAATAGATCTGAATCGTCAACTTGATGAACTGATGTCAAAACCCTTTTAATAATAGGTTTGACCAAATTAAGAGTCATTGCTGTTTTTTTGTACAAAATATGTAGTTGTTTATTACAAATCTCAATTAAAGTATAAAGTAAATAAATTTAATTCTGAATGGTTTATTAATATTATTAGTGCATATATTATTTGTATAGGCGAAAACTAAAAATTTCTCTTCGGTTCAGAAGATAGTCCTTGGATCACGCTGAAGTAATGTAAAAGAAGTTTTTTGTGATGGCTTTGTAAAATTTTATGTCGATTTTTAAATATTTTTTGGTAATAATAAAGCACTGTTGAACAAATAGCTGCTGATGAGTTGAAAGACATCTCTGAAGAGAATCCAAGAGGAAGGATGTCGAGTTTTTCAGGCGGAATTCATAGAATGTTTCTTTAGAATCCAACTTATCGTACAAAAACAATAACAATAAGGAACAAAAATTGTGTAATTGTCCATGGCTGTATAAAATAATAAAAAAACACTGTTTTTGTTAATATTAATAATTATTCAATCGATAAAAAAAGAATTGTTTTTGTCGATTTGTGATGTCGAGTCAAAGAAAAGGAAAGCATTGCGCTAAAAATGAAGTCAGCAATCAGGGACCATCGCGATGACAATCGTCACACATCTCGATATTTCAACTACTTGGATTCAATGATTGAATCGATTGTTTTGTTGTCGATTGTAAAAATATCTCGCACTCGAGCATCACTATGGATCGTATAATGAATGACCGATACTGGCAAAGTTATTCAGTACTAGAGGTGGGCGTTTCTGCTATTTTTACAAAACGTCAACAAACTGTTTGTTGAGGAAAAAAGTTGCTTTTTAAAACAGTTTGAAAAAACAGGTTCAGAAAACTGAAACTCAAAGTTGTATTAGCAGCTAAAACATAAAGCACATACATTCAGTTTTCTAAGACTACTTTTTCATTTCCACTGCCACCATGTCCTTAACTGTTTTTGGGTATAAAGCATTTAGAAAGGATACAAATAATCCTTATAAGTGTAGTAATAATTAAATTACATTCTCAAAACGTAATAATTATGTATGCTATTTTATGTTTACAAAATGCAATGAAATTCTAATAGAAGCATTCTTTTTTTTACTAAGAAATTAAATAGTTCTTTGCATATTTACAGAAATGCAAACGATTTAGAATATTTTTAGTTGATTAAAAAATATTGATGATTGATAATAAATATAAAAAATATGTTTAAATAGAATTAGGCTCTGTATTTACAAAATATGAGAGGTTGTTACTACAACTCGCAACAAAATAGAGATAAACGTTTTGGTCGATTAAACGATTAAATAGAGATAAACGTTGGTCAGAGACACTGACCAAAATGCTCTTATTTCAATACAAGCAACAAGCAACTTTGAAATAAAGGGAAAAAGCATAAAAGCAGGTAGAAGAAAAGCAGTTAGCAGGCAAACAGTTTTAGCGCTTGCGACAACGTTCGAATAGAACGTGGGTGTGGTAGTGGGGAAAGTCCGTTCCTTGTTTAACAAATCATAAACTAGTCCAAATCAAACTGCTTGTTTCCGTTTGAAAAAGCAGTTTGTTTGTCGTTTATAGAAAAGCAGTTTTTTTAACAGTTTGGTGTTTTCTGCTCCACCACTATTCAGTACGTTTGACATGTTCACATTTGAAGCATGAGTGAATGTGTCGTGGATTTGAACTGATTAGAAATAAATAAGAGGATTTACTGCTTACGTAGATCTGGTGCTCGGGCTTTACCTGATATTTCCCGCTAATCTTACTATCGCAGCTGCCTTACGAAGGATTGGCCATGAAAATCGCTGATATTGTTGTGACCTGGAATCGTTAAATTGGTACGCGCGTGTAGGACTGATAGGGAACCGAATAAGTGATAACTTTATTAATTCTTTTTTTCTGAAGAGAGAAAAGTGTTGATTACGCCAACTTTTACTCTACTATTTATGTTGAAATCGCATTTAAAAAGTTAAAGATAAAGTCATAAAAAAGTTAATGATAAAGTTATTATAAATAAAGTTAAAGATAAAGTTGTTATAAAAAAGTTAAAGATGGAGTTCTTATAAAAAAGTTAAAGATAGAGTTCTTATAAAAAAGTTAGTGATAAAGTTATTATAAATAAAGTTAAAGATAAGGTTGTTATAAAAAAGTTAGAGATAGAGTTCTTATAAAAAAGTTAAAGATAAAATTATAAAAACGTTAAAGATAAAGTTAAATATAAAGTTGTTATAAACAAATTATAGATACAGTTATTATAAAAAAAGTTAAAAATAAAGTTATTATTTAAAAAAGTTAAAAATATAGTTATAAAAAATTTAAGACGAAGTTGTTATTAGAAAAAATTGAAGATAAAGTTATTATAAAAAAAGTTTATTGATAAAGTTATTAGAAAAAAGTTAAAGATAAAGTTATTATAAAAAATTTAAAGATAAAGTTATTAGAAAAAAAGTTAAAGATAGGCTACAGTTATAAAAAAAGCTTAAGATAAAATTATTATAAAAAAAGTTATATATTTTGCGACCGGATCACGAATTTAAGTAATTAGGATTAATTTATTTTCTAGTTGTCTTTTAACTCACCTCGAAAGGCTTTCGCGGTTTCGAAATTTCACTGTTTCATCTTCAGGCCCACGGACGGATTAAAGGGGTGGGGCAAAGGGGCGATCGCTTCTCCCGAGGCAAAAGAAATAAAATTTAAAAAAATGTAAGTCTTATTTTACTTCTATAAAATGGAAGTATACGAGTATGCGTAGCTTCGAGGAAAAGGGTCAAGAAGACATCTGACGGAATTATCCCCGTCTAACTTTGTATGTACATAAAATTTTGTCCGTATGTACATTTGTGCACTTTGTAACGCTTATACTGAGGGTGAGAACGGGGTTCGTCAATTACATATTTAATGTTGGTTCTATCTTCTCTTCTTAATTGCAACAACAGAATGATGTTACTCGACTCTAAAATTGATCAAAACTAATGAGTACGAGGGGTCAGCGATAACGGTAAGGGAAAAGCAACGGGAGTAACTGCGGCTATATACGAACAATTATGTATAGGAATATTGAGAAGAGGGAAAAGAAGAAAAAACATGTTGGAATTGTGAAATAGGAAACTAAAAAAATTAACTGTTTTTTTCTCTGAATCAGAGTAACTTTTTACACTTGTTTTAAGTCTCAAAACAGCTTAACAGTGCTAGTTTTTTAAGGTATTATTTCAAAAAATTTCATCTCCCCTCAGGAGACTCTTGTAAGTTGAATCATCCAAACAACCGCCCCTCCCACACAGAAAAAAGGCATTAATCCGTTTTTGTTTTTTTCAACGTCCGACTATTGTGCACACTTGGGCTAATGCAGACGATGGGATGATTTATAGCGTATGAAAATGCCAAGCCCTGGCCGGAAATCGAACCCGGGTCCTCGGGGTGAAGGCCCAGTATGCTGCCCACCGAGGAGGCTTTGATCCGTCAGTGTTCAGGCCGTATACAGATGGACAAGTCCTTCTGTCGGGTTGTTACAAAGTTTACAAAACAGTGAGTCCAGACTGTAATGACATACGAGTAGTGTTTGGCCAAACTAAATTTTATCGTGTGGAATTGTGTAGTGTTGTGACGTGTGTTTTCAATGTTTTGTTAACTTTGTGACTACTTCGACAGAGATATTTGACCATTTGTACTACGGCCTGAAGATGGAACAGTTAAGTTTTGAAACTGCGATAGGCTTTACGAGGCGAGTTAAAAGACCACTGGCGGACGAAAATAGGTCGTAATCCTAATTATATGAATTTTACGTCAGTCAGTGTTTTATTTTCGTGTTTTTTTTGTAGAATACAAAAATATTCGCAAATTAAAATTTTTCGTTTGTGTGATGTTATTGAACGTTGCCATTTTTTGGAAAATTATCTTCGATCACAAAAAGATTTTTTTTAGGCCTAAGTCCGTGGAATATTGGTTATGGTTTAGTATATTGTGCGCGTGCAAACGGAACAGGATTTGTGTTTGTAGGTTATGAAACAATAAAATATTAGTACCGATATATCGAGACAAGGAGACACGCCTTGGTTCACGCGCAGGGAAAGGATCGGGATTTCCTGGCAAAAGTGTTTCTCGGAGAAGACGAGAAGTGGGAGGAAACTTCTGCGAACTGTTGACATACCGCGCCGGTCGAGCTTTTCCTGTTCGTTTCTTTCTCAGAAAAGTAAAGTTGATTTGTTGTAGGATTTTGATCATTAAGACACGATTGTAGGCTATCTGCCGACCGTTCATTTAAAATCCTTGAGAACAATGTTAAACGTCTACTACCAAATGCGGAGCGGAGCGAAATCAAGTTGAACAGCAATCAGAAGCGGAGTTCAGTCAGTTTAAAGAACGCGTTTGTATCTTTTAAATTTAAATATTTAGGCCTACTGTAACGGATTCCAGGAAACTATGTTTAAAAACCGTAACCTAGGTAACAAGAAATAGGCATGGTCAGCGTGGGGGAAGTCAGCTTGAAAACCGAACCAAGACAGAGTCAAAGCTGCGCCCAGCGACGCCGTTTGACTCGGCTCAGCTCCGTTACGCTTTCAGTTGCCGCACTTACATTAAAAACAATAGGTTAGGTTTTGAATGAGTAGTCAGCTACCCGTCCTTAACGATCGACCTGTAGCCAAAACGTATCAGAACGGCTTTTGTGTTTTTCTTACGTTGAAAAACTTTTCGAAACAGAAAAATATATTTACTTCACTAAATTGTTAAACTAATTGGAAGTTTTAGGAATAAAAAAAGCAAAAACTATTAAACTATTGGTCACAGCTATAAACTGAAATGTCGATGGTTACTGTGGAGGAGAAAATAGGATCCTATTTAAGTCTGGCATTAGTTTTACGGGACATCAATACAATCGCCGACAAAATCAGCCTAGCCTTAATGAATTCATTCTTTTGTGGCTTGTGTTAAGATCTGACAAGACAAAGGCTCCGCACCCACGCCTTTACATTAGTAACTGCTGTGCTGACGTGATGGAAGGACATTTCCAAAAACTAACAACTTATCTTCGAAGAGGAGTAGACCTCGCTGTATACTTTTAATTAATATACCGCCAATTTAACCGGTAACCGTAATGTTTACGAAAAATGTTACTGGACCAATTTTATTGGAAATGTTATGCTCTTTCTCTATGAAGCGGTGAAAATTATGATAGGTTTTGCCGTTCTGCCAGTATTACAGGAAATAACCAGCAGCTACACTCTCAATCTTGAATCGGAGCCCGCCATCTTGAAACGGAAAAGAATGGAAAAAATCTTACAGACATCTTTCGGGTATTATGCAAGGTACCTTCGTACCAAATTTAAAAAACAATCGGCCAATACATTTGGCAAAAACTGCGTACAATTATTGGCCGCCATCTTGATACGGAATAGGAAAAATATGATAATCGTCATTGGGCTTTATACGAGACATTTTCGTGCCAAATTTCAAAACAAACGGTAAATGAGTTTGGCCGAAATTGCGTATGCTCGTTATTGTAAATGTTTGGCCGCCATATTGAAACGGATGTAAATGGGAAAAAATCTTACACATAAATCTTTCAGGTTTTATACAAAGTAACTTGTTATTATATTAAAAAAAATCGATCAATGCTTTTAGCTAAAACTGCGTACACTGGTTATTTATTGTTAATTAGAGCCGACATTTTTAAACGTAAATGAAAGGGAAAGCCTTACACATACGTCGGTTTGTCCGAACTGTGGAAGAACACACAAACCAAATGCCGAAAGGAAGAGTTGTAACAGACACCTTGATCACCGGTTCAGTAATCACTTAGCGAATTTTCTGAAACGAGAAAATTTTATTTGTGGAAATATTTTCCTAGTTTACAATTCAAGATAAAAAAATAATGGAGGCACGCAGCTCTCTCGCTGACGTGATAAAAGCGAATTTCCAAAAAAGTATTTTTTTATCTTAACCACTTTTTAAAACTCCGAGTTTCCCTTCATAAAACAGCATCTAAATCTGCTTACAGTCTATTAGAATTTAAAACTTTTAAACACTGAAAACTTTTTTTTAATTTTTTTATTTTATTAATTACAACTGAGGCATGCCCCATCTAGTAATTTTTCTTTATCATTGTGTTCACTGTGTGCTGGGGTGCAGCCCGACGGCTGGTCCCAATGTGTTTACGACCTGGAGAGGTCAATTGGCTTGGTCCTCTTCAGCCTTCTTGTGATGTCACTGCGGCATAGTAGTTGGACAATCTCTGTATTATTATGCTGTTCTAACCTGCAATAATGCTTAACCGAGAGCTTTTTAATGACTTCCTGAACAGATTCAACACCTAGGTCCTTATGTATGTTTTCATTTCTCACATACCAAGGGGCGTTGACAATCGTTCTCAA